>JAOVYV010000045.1:7984988-7996889 GCA_025674545.1 Hassar affinis | reverse complement strand
GTGTGAGTCCTGAAAGTCCTGTGTGTGTTAGTGTAAGTGTTTAAGTGTCCTAGTCCTTGTCCCCGTTCAGCACACGGGTGGCTTGTGGGATACCTAATACGAACAATTACAAGCAAAACAAATCCTATAAATCGAAAGTGCTCCTAAGCTATGCAATACCAGTGACAATCAAGGCACAGGCAATACAATAACTGCTGTAAGTGAGGTAAAAGCTCAGTTCCCAAAACCAGGAAGTCACGGCCTACTCCATAGAATCCAGTGGCCGTCGCCACAATAGAACTTAGTGTCACATTGGTTTTAGGGAAAGATGCAGATGCAGGATAAAGTTTAAGAACTTTATTGAGGCAATGGAGTCCAGATAAATCAAGTCCAAAACATTTAAAAAAATAAACAGAGTACAGGCATAGGTCAGCAAGGCACAAACTGGATATCACAGGTAAGACAAAATCAGAACTGTTGAACCGACATATCAGATCTAAAACAGACAGCTCACAGTAATAATCAGGGCTCGGTAAAACAAAGTAGGGCACACTAGATGTATATTGTGTGTAGTCCTTCTGAAGTGGCATGCTTTAATAGACATGGTGTGATAGAGTCCAGGTGTGCATGGATAGAATTCTGGTTAATTTCTTGTGTGCATGCTGGAAACTGGTGTTTGCTATGTTTGGGAGCTGGACTTGAGTGAATGGGTGCAGTTTTTCCATGACATTTAGTATCTTTATAGATTTTCTGATTATGTTCATCACTACCTCTTATCTATGTGATAATGAAGAAGCAGGGTAATAGATATGAAGGAAAACTGTGAACAATGGTGATCAGTGACTGGCTGTTGGGAACAATGGTGATCAGTGACTGGTTGTTGGGAACAATGGTGATCAGTGATTTGATGTTGGGAAAAGTAGTGATCAATGACTAGATAATGGGAACAATGGTGATTAGTGACTGGTTGTTGGGAACAATGGTGATCAGTGATTTGATGTTGGGAAAAGTAGTGATCAGAGACTAGATGATGGGAACAATAGTGATCATTGACTGGATGTTGGGAATAGTGGTGATCAGTGATTTGTCATTGAAAAACGTGAGTCAGGCTTTATATCCTGGTGGTGAGTCAAGTGAACCTGCTGGATCACAGTTCTTATAAACAGCAGCTGTGAGGAGCTGAAGAGCCTCATCAAGAGTAGAACAATTACAGATAGTGATGGCAATGAAACATGATCGATGATGTCTGTAGCTTCATTTGTGCATTGGAAAGAAAAGCAAACCTTATTTAAGAGAATTTGATATAGAGATATCCTACAAGGACATTGGTTTTTTTTTTCTAATACAACATTATATAAAGTTGCCCTTATTTAAAAAAATCCAATGTTTTTCAAAGTATAGTAATGCACAGATTTGAACCTCCAAACCTGCTGCAGCCTCCACTAGCAAGCAGTAGATTACTTTCTGCAATTCATGCTTTTGACCACCAGATGTCCCTCATGTGAAAACACTTCACATAATAAACTCTTTATCAGCTTCTACTCATTTTGGCTAAGAACATGAATCTGAAGCTAAGGTTCCATTAGACTGGATATTTAAAGATTGGAGAAATGGTTTTTTTTGGTGATCCTGTGCCCACTGCAGCCTCAGATTCCTGTTCTTGGCTGACAGAAGTGGAACCCAATTTTGTCATACAGGTAGTCTGGTAGGTTTGCTTGTGCCTGATGGTGTTTATAGGTGGCTGATTAAATGTGTTTCTTTGTGTTGCTACTAATTTTTTAATCACTTCTTGCCTTTTTTGACTTTGAGCCTGTTTTACCTATGATAGTCTGTCTGTGCCTTGCCTGATCCTTGCCTGTTTTTGACCAGACTTTTGCCAAGTGTTTTGATGGCACTGCCCTGATCATTTTTGCTAGTAAAGAATCTTATTGTAAACCAGCTAATGAACAAGGTGCTCCTTTGGCTGATGGCCACTCAGCCATCACCTCATATAACCAAATATAACATATAAACATTTTGACATGAAGTGTTTGACCATCCTGTTGAAGGTAAGGAGACTGGAGAGAGAAATAGAGGAAATAGAGGAAATAAAAGTGCTGCCTGTTACACTCTAGATTTCCACACATTGCCTACTGGACAAGTTTCAACCTACCATTTAAAGGATCTAATTCTGACATCCTTGAAGAGCTAGCATGTCATGATGATCAGAAAACTCTAGATGTCATCACTAACCTTTCTATCCAACTAGACAACCTGATATCTAAGCGAACCCAACCAAAATAACCCAGTTACAGCTTCCTGAACCCTGTGAACCAGAACTTATCCTGATTGGACATGAAAAGTTACAAGAGAGACAGAGAAGCTAGAGATACATGTACAGTCATCCCAGAAAACGGCTGCCCATCGACTCAAAAAGACAGACTGAACTACCTCAAAGCCTGCCAATAGTAAGTATCAACATTTCGGTTAAAAGTTCAGATCATGCACTCAGAGTGTGTTCTTGTTGCAGGCCTGACTGAATCTGGGGCGGCCACACATTTTATCAGTGCCTCCTTATTCAAGGAACACCAGTGGAAAACCATGCCTCTCTCATTCTCAACCAAGCATTAGTTGGAGGTCCTGTGTTCAGGGCATATAATATTGCACAGAGCCCCTTGAGCTACATCTTGGCCACAGCTGTAGACCACATCTATAGTCAGTCCTGAATTTGATCAACCTACCGCAATCCCACCTGAATACCATGACTTTCTGGATGTTTTTAAATAAAGCCAAGGACTATGGCTATCCCTGAAAACTATAAAGGCATATAACCTGATTAGAATCTGAGAAGGAGATGAATGAAAGACAGCATTTAGCACCTCTAGTGGCCACTATGAATATTTGGCCATGCTGTATGGGCTTTCCTGCCGTACTTGCATCTTTCATGGTTCAACATGTGCCACACAATAATGCACTTAAAGAATTGTAAATAATTTAATAATTTATTACTTGAAATAAATGTATCATATCACCACTGTGATTCAAAACTCCAACTTAATAGGAACAAAATTAGAAATTCTGGCCATCCCTATGTACAGGCACATAATAGACATCATTCTAAGGAACTAATAACACCTAAAAGTGGCATACTGTGCCAATATTCCATCACTTTGCCACTTTATCTATTGATGTGTCATGCTGATGCATCTAAATTGGTCGTAGTACTTTTTGTATGTGTGTATGCGTTTGAATGTAGTTCCATGTAAAGTTCTCTTCACACAGTACTGTGCACATGCACATAAGCATACGCACATAATCTGTGACCAAATTCACAGCTATGTTTCAGTTTACATTGCTAATGAACAGACCGTGTGACTGAGGAGAATGAGTTATAAAATCAGAATTCAGCTGTTCCACAGTTTTAAACAGAATGATCTCACGAAACGCAGAGGGCCGCTCGGAAAAGCCAAAATAAGCAGGCTGAACCTTGCATAAACATTATTTAGGTCCAGTTTATTGCACAATCAGGAAGCTTGTCAGAAAAGACTGGTGGAAAAACAGAGCCAGACCAGTTAGTCTCTCCTCTCACCACTCATGCACCAGGAGGCAATGTGGGTTCTGAAGAAGTAGGGTTTTATTTATGTCACAAATGGGAGTGGCAGAAGCAAGTGCAGGAACATGAAGCTTTAGTTAAAACCAGTCTTTACTGACAGTAAAAATGATTAGGGTAATGATATCAAAAATGCAGCACAAATGTGGTCAGCAAGGATCAGGCAAAACACAAACAGACTATGCTAGGCAAAAACAGGCTCAAAGTCAGAACAGGGGTCAAAAAACAGCACAATTTAACCCTTCTCACTCATTCAAACAGTGTGCTTAAATATTCAGGCCTATAGCCTACAAATAGGCAGGTGTTCAATCAGTGAACATGGCTGTAAACACTGGGAGTTGGCATTTGTGAGGGTGGCATGTTCTGTGATCCAGTGATAGAATCCCCCAAATACTCCTGGTTATCTGCCCAGAAAGAGCATAAGAATTGTCAACTTATCCGTTTGACTTCAGGCTCACTGCTACTCCCAACTTACATACAGTCGTTGACTGAACTTTGCTTGCCAATGGAGACAAAGTAATGTAATCATATTAGCTAGAATTTTTGGGAGGAACAGGGGCCTCTACACCTAATAGATTACAGTACTTTAAATTTAATTTTTATTTAAATCCACTAAGTAATAATCATTTGTCAGTTATTCATTATTAAATAACACCTGTAAAGGAGCAGTTTGTAAGTCTTAGAGCCCTCTGTTGTCAGTGAAGTGAACTGCAATTTCAATGAAAACGCTAATAAGCTTTCCTCTTTCTGATATTCAACCCCACAAGCACTCTAGATATGCCTTGAAATTTGCATTTTATGAAACAATTGGCAGAGCTAAATGATACTTGAATCTGATCCACAGCCATGGTTATATTAGGAATTGTGATTTTATTAGGTTGAAACTCTCCAAACTGCATGTTTATCAGTCAATTTATTGATTAATCAGATTAAAGGTTTACACAGTGAAATCAGAATTTAGCTAATCCTGTAAAATGCCAAATGCAGTGTGGTGTTTGCTCTAGTGGAACTTCATTTCCCAGGTCCCCTTGCACTAATCGAGGTTAACCACTAGGTATGGTAATGCTATGGCATAAGGTAACCAGGGACAGTCTCGGTAATGTCAGGCCTCATAGAGGTTTGGAGGTAAGAGGTCATCCCTGAGGTAATTAATATTCACTAGGATCAGTGTTCTGGCTGCCCTAGTGCAACTTTCCCTAATCCAAAAAAGAAAAGGAAGAAAAAGTAATAAAACACTAGTTGCCTACGGGCTCACGTCCGTGACTACTAAGGGTGGGTTCGCCCGCCTCCATTTCTCTTTGTTCTCCCACGCTGGGGTAGGCAGTCGTATTTTTACCCCTTCCCCTTAAGGGGGGATTTTCCCCTAGGGGACTAGAGCCTTATTGGTAGCCACTTGTGACCTGGAAGGGCTATGGTCCACTTCCAGGGTCCTCGGCCTAGTTTGTTTACGCGCTATTGGCGACTTCAGTGTTATTTTATTTTCGGTTCCAAGGGTCTCTGCTAAGGCATCCCTCCCTCTCATTAATGTTTAAGATATAATCTCTTACTTTTGAGTCCACTGGATCGCGGCTCTCATTTTTTAGCTTTTCTTCCGCCCTGTTCAGCGCATGCTCATGTAGTGCAGTGGTCACGCACATATTTACTAACACAATGACCCATGATCAAATCCAACGGTCGGCAGTTTATACACCACACACTAAACATTTTCAAAAATGATATATTTTCTTTATTATTGTTTTTACCCCCATTATTTATGCCCGGGGCTATATTCATATATATATTTATTTTTTCCATCATTTATAAATATATATTTATTTAATCCTCTTTTTTTCTCCTCTCCTCTCACTCTATCAGCTGGGTTGAGAGATAACAGCCCAGCCTTCACTGCAGTTGGGTCCTTTGTAACAGATCCACAGTTTAAAACATAATGAACTCAAACCTCAAACCACATAGGGCCTGGAAATGCCAAAAGAAACAGTCTGAACCACACAGTCTGTGCTTATCTTCCTTTATGAAATGAAGAAAACATGGGTTTAGGTCTACTCAGATTACCATTGTGTAGCACTCATGTCACTGTGTATCCTGGGATAGTGGTAATCCTGAAATTTTTCAGTCACCACCCATTTAAGGGCAAGGAACTCCAGTTTGTGGGCAGGAAACCTGGTTTCACATTTCAACCGACCACAGCTTGCATAAGCAGTGACTTGCTTCTGACATTGTTACTCCTGGTAGAGGGCAGCACAGAGACCTGAGGTACTCACATCTGTGTGTAAGATCAAGGCAACTTTGGGTTGGCAAGCCCAAAGATGAGGGCAGTTGTCAGCTTTTCAATTATGTGTTAAATACTGTCTGGCAAGCAGGAGACCATCTGTCATTAGAGAGGTCTTCAAGAGGTCTTCTGGGTTGTGGAATTTCTCAATGTTTACTGTGGTGCTAATGCATTTTCTCAGTGGTGGATATCCAGCAGTAAGTTTGTTAATTGGCTTTGAATAATCTTTCATAAACCTATCATAATAGCCAGAGCATCCCAGGAAGGTTCTTGTCTATATCAGGTTGTGCAGTTTTGGCCAGGTTTTTAATGCTGCTATGTTCTAAAGATCTGTTTGAATGCCCATTTGAGACACAGTGTGGCCTAGAATCTTTAGATAGATAGCTTCAGGCCATACTCCTGAGCTGCTGGAATGACTAGAGGCATTTGTTGTTAATTGAGGCATCCTGCTGTACTCGAAACATCCTAGTGGGTGGACAAATGCAGTTTTATGCTTGTCCTTTTCCTCCATTTCAATCAGTGAGGAGAAAGGTGATTTGGATTCACTGACAGCATATGCAAAAAAAAAAAACAGTTGCTGGAGATGGTTATGCATAGCTTCTGTGTTTTGAGGTGTATAGGTCTCACCCTGCATTTGAATGGTGTCTCATCACCAGATTTATGTGATGTTTTATTTTGTTATTGTGTCTGGGACAATGGACAGGAGTTCCATAGACTTTCACGTTTCAGGACTTTGAAACTCAACTTAAACACACAAATCAGCTCTGTGTCTCAGCTCTCCTTCTCAAGTGCCTGCTCTTCCCTCTTCCCTTATCACCACCAGTAAACTACACACAAAAGAAACATCATTATTGCTTAATGATCCACAGGTGTGAGACCTTACCTCTCTACCTCTCCCAGATCTGACTTCTGCTGCCCGAGCAGTGCTTGATCACACCTCTGCCACCACAGTGGCCAAAGTCAAGATCATACTGTGCAAACAACTCTGCTCACTGGGTACCAAGAGTTTCAATTTGCAGTCAGGTTTTGTTGTGGGACCTGAGCCAAGATACTGTATTTGATGGACTGGACAATGGTCTAGTTGATGGTGTCTATCTCTGCTATCACAACTTTTGGAGACAGGGTGATAACATGGTCTGGTTTGTTCTTAACAATGACTTGTATGCAGCATGGCAAATTAGGTGGTAGACCTGCTAGGTCATCAGCTACCAGTATACCACCTGTTACGGAACCGGATCTTGATGACTCTACCATTGCCCACTTCCCAGCATTCAGTGTTCTGCAGTTAGACTCAGATTCTCTGCTGTCTTACTTATCCAACACTGGATTCATTGGACTGTCTTTTTCTGACTTCAGGGGTCTTTAAGAAAACTTTGTAGCCATAAGGCTGTGACTGGTAGTTCTGATGTGCAACATCTACAGCATCCAAGGCAAGAGGAGTGCATATCAGGCACAATTGGAGCTAATGTGTGCACCTCACTGTCTATCCCAAGTTAGCTCATAGGGAACTTGATGGTAGCTTCAGAGTAGCCAAGATAAGTGACATCCTGAACATTAGTTCTCTCCACTTCAAGCAGGGAACTCAATGAAGATAAATAGAAGACAGGTTCCCTTGTTAATAGGAATTGGAGATTGTTGTTACTTGAGAACCTGTATCCAACAAGAAGCTGTGGTCTTTGCCACGTGTGGTGACTTGTGCAAAATGCTTAGCTCCATCCAGTCCTTTTGGTAGGGTTACTGACTACCTTTTGTTTGTGAGAGCACATGTGGGTGGTGTCCCACTTGTATTTGGGACATTTCGTACTCTCAGCCAGAACTGACTCTGATATTCCTTCTAGTTCCAGTTCAGTTCTTTCAACTCTGAGAGAGAGGAAAAATCCACAATCCTACTGCAACATCGGCAAAGCAGTATTTTAAGTTTTAAGCTAAATGTTATGTGGGTGATCCGGTGGCTGGGATGACTTTTTAAGCCCTTAGGCCACGACTACCCACCACGACTGAAGAGTTTTACTGCACATTCAACCTCAGAGCAGAGCCGTTCACCGCTTCCCAATCACCAACTCAAGCTTTGTTGGAAACGAATCTTATATTTAAGCAGTAGACCTGGAGAGATGAATAGACGATATTCTTCTAAAAGAAATTCCCTTTGGTGTTTTGATGATGGTGGTAGAGAGCATTGTCTAACACATTATTCCATAAGCTTCCAAAGCTGTTCAGAAGGGTTGAGATAAGGTGACTGGGAAGGCCATAGTATAGGATTTACACCACTTTCAACCTCGACAAATTGTTCGCTGAGCCCTCGTGACCTGTGTAAAATCCATATTTTTAGATGTAATTTACTAAGACATTAGTTGACTAACTTCTGGGTTTTGTCTGAGAAATTAAAGATGTCAGAAATGACCCGTTTTATAATTTCCATTCTGAGGTTTAACTGTTTTTCTTTTCAGTCAGAAAATGCCAATTACGGTTATTCCCAGTTATGGATACCCATATATAGAAATTCTCTCTCTCTCTCTCTCTCTCTCTCTCTCTCTCTCTCTCTCACTCTCTCCTTCTCTCTCTCCCTTGTTTTATAATTCCCACTCTGAGGTCTAAATGGGTTTTTCCAGTCAGAAAACAGCAATTACTGTTATTCAAAGTTATGAAGACCTGTATATCAAAATGATCTAACTTCTCTCTCTCTCTCTCTCTCTCTCTCTCTCTCTCTCATACACACACAGTGTAAGAAAGAATAGATCAGGAAACCCCATTAGGTTCAGTGGTTCAGCCTACCTGTCAATGCAAGAAATGGTCAAGTGTATACAAGGACCAAATATAAAAGCCCAATGCTGTCTGCTGGATGGATTTTAGATGGCAAGGCAAAAGGCATTTTTGCCTTGCAATAACGTGTAGCACTTTAACCCAACTCATGAAGTATCTGAAATATACTATTCATACCACATTGTATAATCCTGTGACATTTGTCTAATCACACAGTGGCATGGAAAATTAAGAAAAGTTATTTTGCACATTTGTCAGCCTGCTCTACATACTATAAATGTATACATGATCCTTCATTATATTGCTCTCTCTCTCTTTCTCTCTCTCTCTGTCTCTGTTCCTCCAGCAGCTCAGGGCCCTGACAGCTATTACAAGCCTCATTAGTGTGCTGTAGTGGCAGAGAGGCTCAGTGGAGGGGGCTCGAGTCAGCACCCCAGCTGTCAGGAACCATGACGGGGAGGAAGAAAAGCTCTCCTCCCTCTCCTGCATCACTTCATCATGGCTCCAAAACACAAGGCCAAGGTTTCTGTGGGCTAATGAGAGGGAAAAGGGAGGTGATTTAACACAGCCTGGACCCAGAGCACCGAGAAACACTACCGAGGCCGGCATACACCACAACACCGACTGTTGACACGCTGAATTCAGAGATGTTTAAAAAAAGCTTTCACCATTTACCCCTTAACACATATTTATAAGCCTCCAAGTTTAGTCTTTGAGTCCCATTTGTGGGGAATGTGTCTAATTGAAACAAGCCTGACATTTTCAGGCAAGCGTATAAGGGAGACACACAGCGTTACTCGCGGGAATAATCCACTCTCACCTCACTAACCGCACAGCTGGGGACGGCCTAATGAGGTCACCGTGCACAGACACATCGTTTTGTGTCAACAGCTTGCAAATAGCACTGCACTCTGAAGCTCATTGTGTAGCTGCAAAATGTACCAAAGGAATGAAAACACAATCTCGTGTGTAACTATATGGATATAATTCTTAACAATGAGTAACAACTGAATTTGCAGGAACAACAGGAATTTGCTACATCTCTTTATTTGTTATGGATACTGATTTTTTTTACCCACACCACTTTGTGTTTGCACACTAAGTAAATAATAAAATAATTGGTGGGGTAGAAGTTATAGAAAAAGAATCAACAATGGGATTATGTGATGCAGTCTGACATGAAGGAGTGTTTCCATCCCAAAGTTGATGACTTTCCAAATAACAGCATGTCCTGAAGTTTTTATTTCTTTTATACCACGGCGATTTGTGACTTATTACAATGTTTTCATTTACTAATGAAAAGCACATTATACTGATTAACTGTAACCATACAGTCATTTGCTCACCATCAGTCAAAAATTATCCACACTCCAGTTATATTAAAACTTCCACTACGGGCCTAAGAGTAAAGGAGTATGGAATACCCTCAAGGGCTTTCCAAGAAAAAGTTCAAAAGTCAACCATCAGCTGGAAAATTGAAGCTTCCATTCAAGGGCCGGTATTGGATCGTACAAACCTGTAATTTAAATGACAGCTGAGATTACTGTCAAAGCTGCTGGTAGACAGTTAATCAACACCTTCTGACCAATTCAAGAATTCAGCAGTGCTGTGGTATAATGATAAAGTCATTCTCTCATGTTGTAGTTTGTTCCATGATCAACAGATGGAAGAATTACCTTATCATGATAAGGGGAATCCCTCCAGATCCGTCGCTCTGTCTGAGCTGTCTGGGACATGGCTGCCAAGGCTTCTGTTTGAAAGTCTGATGAATGGAGCTTGTAAATGCATTTCAGTTCAGGGCACCAATCTCAGGTGGCCTGTATTTCAGAGGTCCATCCGGCCAAAAACTCTGCCCTGCTTTAACGGCAACACCATTTTTTTATCCTGGTTCTGGGTGCATGCCAGACCAAAGCCATCATCAGGGAACATTTCCAGAGGAAACCGATCCACTTCTCATACCAAACTTCCTGGCGCTCTGCCTTTCTTTGCTTCCTCGCTTACCTGTTTTCTGTGGTGAACTCACCATACGCTAAACGCATTGACTGTGACGAGTTTCCGAAAATGCACACCTATGTAGTCTGCACCCATGTCCTTGCACATGATGCGAGTCCTCGACGGGGTGCTTGAAGGTTGTTGACATAACTTCAAGCTCTGGAAGCTCTGGCCAGGCAGCCAGATCTGCTCTCCGTATCAAGTGAGGGCTCCCGAAGGATTGCTTCCGCTCTCTTTGCCAGGAGTTTTGCTTCACCATTAATCTGAATGTAGCCATCAGGATATGATAACAACTCCTCTCTGGTTCCTGTGTGTCCCTGCTGGAGTCCATGCGAAACACTAGAGAGGGAGGAAACAAACACCCGCAGTGCAGCTGGGAGATATTAAGTCAGGTTTCCCAGCATGAATAATCACGGCCTCTTTATTTTCTGCTACTAAATCACATCTGTGACAGTCTGGCCCTCTGCATAAACAGTTTACACAGCATTAGGGTGAGGTAAAGTGTACAGCCATGCGTAGTGCGCACTTGCTCATAAATACGCCGGCTGATGGCACAGTAAAGAAACTGTTATTCACTCATTCATTCAATGATATAAATGAATGAAAGTTACATTTGAATGAAAGTTACATTTGAATGAAAGTTACATTTATATAGCGCCTTTCTCAAACCCAATGACGCTTTACAGTTTAGCACCAATCACACAGTGAGAAGGGGCAGCCAACTGCGCACAGCGTACTCTCAACCGGAGACCACAGCCCCCTGGGGGACTGAATGGGGTGCAGGGAAGGGAGAGAGGACAACAGCGAGGACAGAGCACCATCCACCACTGGGTGGCAGACACACAGCCATTCGCAGAGTCACACCAGGATTATACCTAACGTGCATGTCTTTGGATTGTGGGAGGAAACCAGAGTAGAACCACGCAGACATGGGGAGGACATGCAGACTGCACACCGAAAGGACCCAGACTGCCTCACCTGGGGGATTGAACCCAGGACCTTCTTGCTGTGAGGCTACAGTGCTACCCACCGAGCCACCATGCTGCCCCAAAATGGGTTCAAATAGGATTAAAGATGTTAAGGGGACAATTATGCTATGAATATGTATTGCTTATGAAAAGAAAACTAAATTCTCAGTGAGGCTAAAGCAAGGGATAACTCCCACTGTCATTAGCTATAGGGGCTTAGGGGCAGTCATGGTCTTTAGGGGCAGTCATGGTCTTTAGGGGCAGTCATGGTCTTGTGGTTAGGGTGTCTGCCCCGTGATCGGAAGGTCCCGGGTTTGATTCCCATGACTGACAGGACTTGGCTG
>JAOVYV010000045.1:7697652-7704081 GCA_025674545.1 Hassar affinis | reverse complement strand
CCTACACCATACTAATAAATTATTGTGGTCTAAAATGACAGGTGTTTCAGTTTCATTGTCTAACCCCTGTATGTTAAGAAGTTAAGAAGATACAAAGAGGTAGCAAACCAACAGGTTTACAGCAGTACTGAATGAAATGCAGCCAAAGGGTCTTCAGAAAGCAGAGGCTGCTGTAGCTGCTGATTTAGGAAGGGCAGAAGAGCAGAAGGGCGAGGTTTCGAAATTTTTCACAAAAAAAGCACAGGAGAATTGCTGGAATTAGGAACTTGATCAAATTCTTTTAAAAATAAGATAAAGCCACATTCTGAAGAAGTAGCCAGGATCGTACACTGCGACTCAGCGTGAAACCGTGACAACCGTAACAACCCTGGGGGATCCTGCACGACTTCACACCCTCGTTAACGCTTTAAAGGTTTTTCTACTTTCAGAGATGATAAAATGACTTCTTGTGGGGCAACACGGCAAACTGTAGAACATCAAAACCAATTTAATAGAGCATTTAGTACTTGAAAAAGAAAATGACAAACTCGTATAGCAACTTCCACTCATGAACACGCTGAAGGAAATAATATTTAACGAGATATGAAACGGCTGTTGCAGGATTAAATATCCATCTCTCTGTAATCTGTGTATTGCTTGGTGTTTGAATCTGAAACGAGGTCGACTTTATCAGACGAGGTTGATTTATCAAGCCCATAAAAACATACGAGCCCGGGTTGTGCAAGTTCTCCTTTTTTTCTATACTGAAATGGAATGTCTTCTTGAGAAGAAAGTAAAATCAGTCCATGGTTTCAGCCATCAGATCATCAGGTTCTCATCAGAGAGAACCAGAAAGCTACATTTCCACCTTCCTACACAAGACACTGTCTCTGTGGCCTTCTTTTATTATTATTAGACTGCGGCCTTAATGGGGGACAAAATACCAGGACGCCTGGAAATAGGACCTGGGTGGCATCCAGACATCCCTGTGGGGTCCTGCTTCAACAAAAAACCATTATGGACTTTCTGTTATGCCTCGGGAACAAGCAGCACTTCTATAGCATGAAGAGGAATCATTATTAATTCTAATTAATGATGAATTTAATTTCAAATTTCAAAAGAATTTCACATTTTAAACTTATGAAGAATTGAATTTCTAATTTCTGAAGAATTTAAATTATAATTTCAGAAAATTCATTTCTAATGTCTGAACAATTTCAATTATAATTTTATTTCAAATTACTGAAGAATTCAATTTCTAATTTCAGAATATTTTAATTTCTAATTTCAGAATATTTTAATTTCTAATTTCAGAATATTTTAATTTATAATCCTGAAGAATTTAATTTCTAATTTCAGAACATTTTCATTTAAAAATTCAGAAGATTATCATTTCTAATTTCAGTTTTTAATTTCTAATTTCAGAACATTTTAATTTCTAATTTCAGAATATTTTAATTTATAATCCTGAAGAATTTAATTTCTAATTTCAGAACATTTTTTTGCAGAACAAATGCAAAATTCTGAAATTAAATTTAAAAAGATTGACTTTTTACCACTGATTATCCAGAATCATAAAATAAAGAATTAGTAGAATATAACCATGTCAGGACCGGTCTGTGGTGATTAGTGGAGGGACAGGACACTAGTAAGGATCAGGAAATTTCCAGCAATGAATCATCAATTTATAAAAAAAAAAAAAAAACAAAAAAAACTGCTCTGACAAAGCAAACATGAAACAAAGAATAAAGAAACAGTATTATTAGTATTGGTCACACCAGACTAGCTAACTTTGCTCCGAATCATGACATCAGCACTGCCTGGAATCGGTCACTTGATCTTTCGCTCCACCCAGGTGAAGAAACCCCGGGTTTGTCTGCTCCGCTAAAGCGTTACAACGTTATCCTACTAAATGAAGGAGATCGCAGGAGGAAAACGAACACTGCGCAAAGAAACGAGTCCATCTGAGTTCAAACCGCATAAACAAACCAAAAACACTGCAGCAAATTCAGAACCATATCAGCGTCGAGGCAAAGCGCAGAGCCGGGGCCTTAATCAACTCTCACTACTTACCATTAAAACTCATCTAACTGCTTACACTCAAAGGTTTACATCACTGAACTTTAACTATTAAGTTAACAGAACAACATTTTCACTGCTAAATGGATTCTCACTTTTAAATAAACTGGTTTCAATTTTTTTTACAGTGTATTAATGAAGACATCTGAGATAAGGTCACATGAAACGCTCTAGAAAAGACGTTTTCGTGCTCGCTTCGTTGTTGGGTTTTCTGATTTGTTATGGCAGTCTGAAGGACAGAATCGGCATTTTGCCCTTTTCTGATTTGTTGCAGCGATTTCTGGTTTTCTGTATTTGTCACTGCATTTCTCTGGTTTGATATTTTCATTTTAATTTTATTAATTTTTCTGTTTGTGATTCATAAATTCGCTGTTGGCCTGTCTGGATTCGCTGGAACGTTTTCTGTTCATGATGCTGCGTCTTCTCATACTCTATGCTGCATTTTTCATTTGCTGAAGTCTTTTCTGGATTTATTGGTGCATTTTTCCAATTCGCTGCCGCGTTTTCAGTTCTGACGTTTAGTTTTGCCTATTTTCCGTCGTTTTTGCTGAATCGGCGTTTTTTCTGATTTGTTCTGATTTCTGAACTCAAGGTTTTTGAATTTTTCTGAATTTGCTGTTGTGTTTTTCTGGTTTGGTTTTGTGTTTTCTGTTTGTTTATTTAATTTATTTTTTCTGTAAATCTGTTTGAAATCTGGCTTGTCTGGATTCCCCGAGACGTTTTCGAGTTTATTATGTCGCATCTTCTGTTCTGGTTTTGTGGCACCATTTTTCAAATTCCCTGCCGTGTTTTCAGGTTTGACGTCCCGTTTTGCGTATATAGGGTTTGCTTTTTTTCTTATTTGTTCTGATTTCTGAATTTGCTGTTGTGTTTTCTGTTTGCGTGTCCTAAATTCACTGGCACAATTTCGATTTATGATGTTGTGTCTTGTCATTTTTTTTCTGTCGCGTTTGTTCCGTTGAGTTTTGCGAATCTGCGGTTTGCTTTTTTCTGATTTGTTCTGATTTCTGAATTTGAGGTTTTTGTTCTGAATTTGCTGTTGCGTTCTTCTGGTTTGGTGTTTGCGTATCCTAATATTTGCTGTTGCCTGCTTGTCTGGATTTGCTGGCACATTTTAGATTTATGATGTTGCGTCTTCTCGTTTCTTCTGTTGTTTTTTGATTTGCGGTTGTTTTTTCTGGTCTTTGGCATTGCCGCTTTTTCTGATTTCCTGTTGCGTTTTCTGATTTCCTGTTGCGTTTTCTGATTTCCTGGTGCGTGCGTTTTCTGATTTCCTGTTGCGTTTTCTGATTTCCTGGTGCGTGCGTTTTCTGATTTCCTGTTGCGTGCGTTTTCTGATTTCCTGTTGCGTTTTCTGATTTCCTGGTGCGTGCGTTTTCTGATTTCCTGGTGCGTGCGTTTTCTGATTTCCTGCTGCGTTTTCTGATTTCCTGCTGCGTTTTCTGATTTCCTGGTGTGTGCGTTTTCTGATTTCCTGGTATGTTTTCTGATTTGCTCTCACTTCACTTTTCTACATTTAGGTTGGTTACATGTTCATGCACTCACACATCAGGCTCCATTTGACTTTACACTGAATACTGACATCAACCTGTTGTTTTCTTGGAGTCTTTCCACTAACATGCGATTGCATCTCGCGTTTACGCAAAGAAAGAAAACGCTCATTTTTAAAAAGCCATGATTTCATGAACCTTTATGAACTGTTTTCAATCCAGTGACTAGGTCTTGATCGGAAACTGTGGTTGAGTCTTTTTGTGGTTTATTGGTGGAAGTCTGGATAACGGATCAGAGTGCAACTTTCGGGATTCTGAAGCTTGTGGCCAGAAGAGCGTACAATAATATGAAACCTTGCTCAAACAGTATTAATCTGTACTTTTCCTTCTGCCTCAGGTGGCACGGGTTTAGAACCTTTCACCTGGAAACGTGAATATGGTGTACCTTTAAAAAAAAAAAAAGATGGGACTGGATCTTTAAAGCTTTAAGAGTCGGGTAAAGATGTTAAAGGTGTCACCATGGCGATAAGGAAGAGTACAGTTTAGCAGCTTTATTTCTAAGACTGTGATGTTGAGAATCGAGGTCGATACACTTCACTCCTTTGACCTCCGATTCCTGACTCCTGCTCGACGTGAAAAGTAGAAAAGTGTAATTTAGACTGACTTTTACAACATGACTGGAAGAGCTATAGATTTTCTGAGTGGCTTATTCTGGGCTGAACGTTGAATTATTGTCAGGTCAGAGACCTAGAGAAAAAAAAGGACAAGGACCCTTTCAAATAAAAAAATAATAAGCTGAGAATTAAAAAAATGGCAATCGTATAAGACACGCAGAGTTGCTGGAATGCTGTCCCCCCCCTCACACGAGACGTTCGTCCCACCCCAGCCACTCGCTGCTCTCTTTCGTTCCTCCCTCAGTCAGGCTATTTCGAGTCCTGTCCCGGTGTCCTGTATGTACAGCAGCCATCAGAATAACAAAGACACATGTGGATGAAACTCCACCAGGCTTTTGTCTGGAGCAGAAGGAGGAAGAGTGGACAGTCTCTCTCTCTTTCTCTATCTCTCTCTCTGTGTTGCTGGATCGTTCCTCAGCGCCCCCAAACCGCTGTTAGGAGATGATAGCCGGAGACCACCGCACCACTGTCAGATTGTCCGCGCTCACTGACCGCTTCTTGGCGGCTTTTCTCAAGTCTTTATACTTGTCGTCGCAGAGTCTGGAGATCGCCTGAGAAAGAGAAAATAAAGTCTTGTCTTTACGAACTTCCTAAACCTCATGACACCAGACGCCAGAAAGCAAACAAAAACTTTGTTTTATAACAAATACAGCATGCAACAAAGGGGACAGATGGATCAGAGGATGGCCACTGACTGTGTCCTCCACACACACACACACACACACACACACACACACACACACACACCATCATTAACAGTCTGCATCATCACAGCTGCAGCCAGATAAAGAGTGAATGTGGATGTGTAATTGTTCTGTCCTGCTGCTGTCTTGCCACCAGCTCATTACTGCACGTCACAGCTTCTCTCCGTTCCGCCATAATTCTGATGTTCAGTGGGTTAGAGAGCAAATCTACAGCTTCATAATAATTAGAGAAGAGCGAGGGTACTCTGGGCCAAGGGTACTCTGGGCCGTGTGTGAAAGAAAAGTGAGACACATGCAGACAGAAAGAAAGAAAGAAAGAAAGAAAGAAAGAAAGAAAGAAAGTGAAAGACACATCCAGAAAGAAACATGCAGAAAGAAAGTGAAAAAGCCACATGTAGACAGAAAGAAAGAAAGAAAGAAAGAAAGTGAAAGACACATGCAGAAAGAAACACGCAGAAAGAAAATGAAAGACACATGCAGACAGAAAGAAAGAAAGAAAGAAAGTGAAAAAGCCACATGCAGACAGAAAGAAAGAAAGAAAGTGAAAGACACATGCAGAAAGAAACATGCAGAAAGAAAGAAAGAAAGAAAGAAAGAAAATGAAAAAGCCACATGCAGACAGAAAGAAAGAAAGAAAGTGAAAGACACATGCAGAAATAAACACGTATAAAGAAACAAAGAAAGAAAGAAAGAAACAAAGAAAGAAAGAAAAAGAAAGAAAATGAAAAAGCCACATGCAGACAGAAAGAAGGAAAGAAAGAAAGTGAGACACATCCAGAAAGAAAGAAACACGCAGAAAGAAAGAAAGAAAGAAAAGTGAGACACATGCAGAAAGAAAGAAACACGCAGAAAGAAAGAAAGAAAGAAAGAAAAGTGAGACACATGCAGAAAGAAAGATACACGCAGAAAGAAAGAAAGAAAGAAAGAAAGAAAGAAAAGTGAGACACATGCAGAAAGAAAGAAACACGCAGAAAGAAAGAAAAGTGAGACAAGTGTGCGTGTGTCAGGGGGAAGTGTGCGTGTGTCAGGGGGAAGTGTGCGTGTGTCAGGGGGAAGTGTGCGCGTTCAGGGGGAAGTGTGTGCGTTCAGGGGGAAGTGTGCGCGTTCAGGGGCAAGTGTGAGCTCTCACCTCTAGTTTCTGGGCCTTGTCTCTGCTCAGAGGCTCCAGAGGGATGTTCAGGTTGTTGGCCTCCGACAGCGAGCGCAGATCAAAGTAGTATTTCGCATAAACACTCGACGGCACGTTGATGTTAAACTGCAGCAGCTCCAGAAACTGTCTCTCCAGCTCATTCCTAAATACCCAAGGGCAGGGTGGGAGGGAGAGAGGGTGAGAGAGAGAGAGAGAGAGAGAGAGAGAGAGAGAGACAGGGGGAGGGAGAGAGAGAGAGACAGGGGGAGAGAGGGGGAGAGAGAGGGAGAGAGAGAGAGAGTTGAAGATTGTTGTTCAGTTGAAGAAGTCATTCGGAGTTTGTGTTTTTCTCCATCATTCAGTTCAGAACAACT
>JAOVYV010000045.1:7692652-7695152 GCA_025674545.1 Hassar affinis | reverse complement strand
TCACTTGAACGTTGCTCGTGTTAGACCCTTCAGTACTCTCCTCTACCGTAACTCGCTTTTTACTGGGCTGCCAAATAAGATGATTGAGAAACTGCAGCTTGTCCAGAATGCTGCCGCCAGCGTTGTTACCACACACAAGAGAGAGAACATCACACCAGCTCTAGCATCATTATACTGGCTTCCAGTCTCTTTAAGGATAGATTTTAGTACTGCTACTGGTTTTTAAAGCATTACACAGACTGGCATCATCATATATTATGAACTATATGGTCTACTATGGTCTGTCTCTGTATGTTCCAAATCAGTTTGCTTAAGGTGCCAAAAGGAAATAAAGAAGAGAATCAGGGAAGCAGCATTTTGTTATTATGCACCAAAAAATGTATAAATATATGGAACTTACCAAGTTACCAAGTCTCTTTATCAGTAGAAATGTTTAAAAAGCAGCTGAAGACGTATCACTATACACTCTGATTATGATTTTCTGATTTTTACTTGCTTTAATCACATTTTGTTCCTTATATTATCAAATAATTGTAGTATTAATATTATTTATTTGACTTTTTATTTATTTTAATTTAAATTGTACAGTTTTATATTATTATAAACTTTATGATTTCTCTCATTTTACTTTTATTGCTAATAATTATAGTTATCTCTACTTTCTACGATCTTAATTATTTATTATTATATCCATCCATCCATTCATCCATCTTTTTTCGCTTATCCAGGGCCGGGTCGCAGGGGCAGCAGTCTAAGCAGAGATGCCCAGACTTCCCTCACCCCCGACACCTCAGCAAGCTACCCGGGAGGAATCCCGAGGCGTTCCCAGGCCAGCCGAGCGGCGTAGTCCCTCCAGCATGTCCTGGATTTTCCGAGAGGTCTCCTCCAGGTAGGGCGTGCCTGGAAGACCTCCCTCGGGAGGCGTCCAGGGGGCATTCGAAAGAGGTGCCCGAGCCACCTCAACTGGTTCCTTTTGATGTAGAGGAGCAGCGGCTCTACTCCGAGCTCCTACCGGGTGGCCGTGGATCTCACCCTATCTCTAAGGAAGCGCCCAGCCACCCTAGGGAGGAAACTAATTTCCGCCGCTTGTATCCGCGATATTAAATATTAATAATACATTATATTAAATATATTCCAATATATTATTATTATACAGTTATTATTTTATTACTTTAGAACTACAACATTTTGTATTTTTATCTTTATTTGCATTTAATTTTTTTCCATTATTCATTTTATAGCTTCGTGAAACTTAATTTTTTTCTTCCCTTATTATTATTATTATTATTATTATTATTATTATTATTAAATCATCATCATCATTACTATTATACAGTCTAAGTAACATTAAACCCAGATTTAAGTGTAAATAGTCTTGAGAGAGACAGCAATTTCCTGGGGCATTTTAATAAATGTTCTGTGTCAGCCTCGAGTTACGGCCTGCTTCAACATCTTTCCAGCTACAGAATAAAACCCCAATGTCCGAGAAGAGAGCCATACAGAACAGCAGCGACTCCTTCCTCGTCCTTGCTCCTGTAGAAAGACTACCTAACCCATGACGCTTGTAGAACCTAATAGACTCCATGTCGATTTCACTGCCTAACCAAATAAACCCTTCTACTTTGTATTCAGAAGAGACATACTGTCATATAAAGTTCAGATGAAGCAGTATCGATCGACTCGCGCAGCCTGCCTATACCGTAACGTCCAGCATTTCTAAACAGATGGGCTTGTTTGGAATGGGTAAGTATGAGGACAGAACTGAACAAACACAGCCTTGTGCCTGAAGCCGTACTGTCTGTACGAGAACCCACATGACCAGCGCTTCCCTGCTGGGCGTGGAATGTTTATGTCAGGACTACTGCATGACGGCTTTAGAAACCTAGCCTAGCTTTCACTGCACATCCCATCTCAGTGTGCAACAAATCAATAAATAACAGTACTGTATAGTATGTCATCATTCTGTACAGTGTAGCATAACTTCAGTGCAATATCTTATTAGTGCAATAGTCCGTGCCACTTTTCTTGTCTATATGTTTATACTATATTTTTATTTTTTCACTGACTTTCTCTTATATGATGCTCTCTTATTGTCTTTCCATGGATGCATCCATCCTGTTTTCCGTGGCTTTGCTGCTGTAACAAAGAAATTTCCCCAATGTGGGGCTATTAAACGATTATCTTATCTTAAATGAGACTGAGATCTTGCAGACACTACATCCTCTCTAACACTCTGCACAAACAGCTGCACTGATTCACACAGCAGTACTTCCTGTAATTATCAGACATCTGCATTTACATTTATGCCATTTAACAGAGTGCTTAGTTGTTAACTTGGAATATCCAAATTTAGCACTGGTGAACCTGAATTCAAGCTAGTGTGAAGGTAGCAAATGACTCCACCACCAGTTCATTCCACCACTTTGGTGCCAGGACAGAGAAAAGTCTGGATGCTTGCCTCCCATGTGTCCTGGATGACGGTGGGTCGAGTCGAGCCGTA
>JAOVYV010000045.1:7193346-7207026 GCA_025674545.1 Hassar affinis | reverse complement strand
TCAACCCCCTCCACAAGGCCACAGAAGGTCACTGCTGAAAAGGCTGGCTGTTCACAAAAGAAATATTCTAATCATTTGAGATACTAGATTTCTGCTTTTCATGAACTTCCATCCATAATGATCAAAATGAAAAATGCTTGGAATATGTCTCTTGACATGCAATGAATATAAAATATATGACACTGTATCTTTTTCAAATTAAATTATAAAAAAAATGAACTTTTCCACTATATTCATTTTTTTTTAGATGCACTAGTATTTCTTGTTTAGTTGAAAATTCTTCATCATCTTTATTATCAGTTATAACTTTTTTTAAAATTGATTATTATTTTTAAACAGCTAGCTAATGTGTAAAAACCTGAGAAAGTACAATTTTAACCTGATAGTTAAAGAAGCTAGCCATGTGCCTGTAATTCTTTAAAATAGTCTTTCTTCTCTACATCATCAACATTTGCTTTATGGAACAAAACTGTTCTGTGTGGAAACCTAAGGTTTACATGCCTACTTCTTACTCAGTATCATCTTTACACAAGATTATAATGTAACCTAAATTAAAAATGAAATAATAATTAACAATTATAAAAAGTTACACATCATTTTAGTGAAATATTTCTTAAATTAAAGATATCAATGCATTATTATAGACAAAAATACAACTTTGGCCAAAACATGACTATAACGCATTATGTTCAGTAGAATGTTATGCCTACACAATCTACTACATTTCCATTCAATCTTCCTTTTTTGCATATAATCTGTCAAACCACTTGTGTTATATAAAATGCAAATGAAAAATGGCTTCTCTTTCACTGAGTCTGAATCAGCTGATGATATCGTTTGTCAAGTCCAATCTTCTCCCAAGGTCAATGCACGGAGTTCAGCAATATTTCAAGTATCAACTAATTAAGACTCCAGTGATCATCAGGAGGAAGTAATGGAGTATAGAAAATGCCTTCGTCAGAACTGATGAAGGCCACGAGGACACTTTGCTCACCGATGAGCCGTTGGGGAAAAAGGGAAGGAAAGGTACTTTAATGACCAACCAATTAGCAGGCCAAAAGAATGTCAAAGAGTGCATTAAACTCTGTATTTATTACCATATTTTTATATTTAAATAAGTTCTGCCCTCTTTAATTATGTGATTATCAGGCAGATAAACACTACATTTTAATGAAAAAGTGCATTGCATATAATACAATGAGTGCTAAAATCCAGCAAACCTCCACCAGTTATAAAGTGGTTATGTACTGGATGTCTTAGTTATACATATTCTGATAGTCTTATAGCCTTCTCATGCCAGTGCATCTTAAAAATGAGCTATACACAATGCTATTAGGATTGTAATTTATTCTGCAGAATTCATTCTCCATCCAATTCTGACAGTGTTATTGTTTTTCAGCCTTGTCAAATTGCCAGTCTTTACAGGCATTTATTTCCATGGCAATGTAATTATGTTGCTAAGGCACATTCACGTCTTGCACAGACCAAACATTAGTTTTAAAAATTTTTTTTGTATCTAATTTATGCATCTAGCTGATGCAGAAGTCTAAATTTATTCCTGTTGGACTAATAGCATTCATTAACTCACGGAACAGTAAATGTTTGATTGGGATATGGCATTTCTCCCCATCAAAGGGACGTTTCATTTTCCATTTCTGCAAATCGCACACTTCAAATAAACCATTAAATGTTGGTTCACTTCAAAACTTGGTTTAGCATATGCTAATAGAGAATTTACGTGGTGGTGGGGGTGGATGGAAGGCATCCTGCTGCTTTGATTGGCGGGAGATATTGAGCAGCCTGTGAAGAGACCTGTGAACATGAACATGTGCCTTCTGAGATAGACGTAGAAACAGAGCGTGCACACACACAAAATAGTGCAGACAAAACAGCAGGTGGATGATGTGTTATGTGTCACAGGAACACAATGGGGAAAGTGCAAGAGCGAGCTAGAGCTGGAGAGGCCAGCTGGAGGTGCTGTGGATGTGCAGCTCAGGCAGAGATACCGCTGAGGAGCTGAGGACATGATTTCCTCAACAGAAGAAGGGAGGAACTACACATGCTTACACTGCCTGAACAAAACTTGAAAAAAGATAATTATAGCTATAGAAATCTAAAAGGAATATAGGAAGCTGGAGAGAGGATTATAACTGAGGTTAGTGTAATAACTGAGATACACTGACCAACAATTTTCTTCACTATACTAATTAAGAATTGCCCAGTTTATAGTAGAAAAAATATGACAAGGTGAATTACTACTGAATTCCACTCAAAAAAATAATGAACCGCATTTATAAAGCAGGGTATATTTTGTTTGTAATAACATTTACACATATCCTATGTTGTGCTCCTGCATTTGTACAAAATTTCATTAAAAAAAAAACTTAGTAAGGTAATCTTATTGAGTTTATTTATTGTAATTAGACACACACACATTTATTGCTTTTTGTAATACTCAGACATTTCATTGTAATTATGAACAAGTCCCTTTTTAAGGATTTATGCACATACACTTGGGTCCATGGAGTGCCTACCAACCCATAAATGTGGAAATATGAAAACCCATTCGGTTGTTAATACACAGTCTATTTCAGAAAGCATGGGCTTAAATGTTCTGTTTCAGAATCTGTATCGCTTATTATGTAACTACCAAAATTACTGGAATGATACTCTCCCCCATCTGAATATACCGCTCCACCCCATTTGTCATGAGTCACTGATGCTCCAGAATTAAGTCGAAGTTAAAGAAAATGCACAGGAAATGTGCTGCTGTTAGCTGTACAGACCAACACACATTGCTACATCTGCTTCCAGCCTCAAAGGACAGAGTAACTGAGTGGATAAACTTTATTTTTTTTTTTTTGGTTTTCAAAAAACAGTTGGAAAGAAACTGTTTATGTGTGTCTAAAGCTTTGTAAAAGACCTGTTTTAGCCTGAAAAGACAGCTGTATTATTTGATCCATGTGATATTGGACATTTTGATAAGACCCCAGGGAACTGTATTAACTCATGGAAAATCGATATAATAGGTCTCCTTTGATATCTTGAAATAAACCAGTCCAAAACAAATCCAAAAATTAATACAAGCCTTTTAATTAGGATATAATAAAGCAACAGAGCCTTATAAAAGGAGGATGAGTTTGTATGTTTACAGTAATTGATGCAGTGGCTGAACTGCATTAGTGGAAGTTAGTACCTTGCTAGCTTCTGCACTACTGCGTTACTCTGTGTGATCTTTCCTTTTTTGGAGTTTTGTGAGCTCAAAAAAATCAGCTGGTTTGTGATTTTTACAGAAGACTGGCATTTCTCAACATAGGCTGTTGAGTCGAGCAAAATGAAAGTCAGCATAAAGAAACATTTTGTAAATCTGGCAGGAATGTTTAGTTCAGTTTGGCCTATGAAGCACATTTTATGAAAGTGGTGGTGCAGCAGAGCTCCAGGGTCTCCTGGTTGAATGAGGGCTCAAGTGACTGATCTGTAAAAAAGTTACAAACAATTTTTTTGGAGTTTGGTTTGTGCACCACCATAGAAAAAATGGTAAGGTATAATGTGGCTGCTATTAGATTCTAAATTAGAAAAAAAATCTATTAAGAAATATGCGGCATATATTTAAACATTCTTTAGAAAAAGTTGGATGGCTTTTAATGCCGAGGTAGTTTTGTTTAAGAAGTAGGAAATAAATAAGCATACAGTAAATATTTCATGATTTTGTAGAAAAAGTTGGATTTTACTTTAATGACTCACATTTCAGATGGTACTAAGATGACAAAGTGGGTGTCTGGCCACCGTCACACATCTCGCTGGGTTTATTTTCTACTGACAAATGAGGAAAATGCCTGTGCATCGCCTTGTCGACTGAGACAGTGCTAACCTCTCTAAGCAATGGGGAGTTTAGCATTCAGTTCGTGTAGGTGGTGATGTGGTCTTGTGTATTTTTCCAACCACATGCCTTATGTAGATTTATCCTGCCACTGTTCTCCCATCAGAACTCGTCACTTGATGCTGTTGGCACTGACTGTGAGTGTTACATGACACTAGCATTTGAACCCATCAAAAAAATGACAGGCCTGTTATAGTAGATGATTGAAAATCTCAGACAACAGCAGGCATTTTCTAATGACTTCATTTTGATACACTTATCACGTACAATCACCTAATTACTTATTAATATAAGGTCTTGATTAGGATAGTGGCAACTGAAATATAGGCGCCGTTTTGCCTTATCATTAGTGGGATTTCCGTCTAATTAGGATTCATAATTAATGCAAGGACAATTTGATTTGCTCTGATTATGTGAGTGATTACAGATTTCAGATCTGCATAATCGGAGAGCAGCTTTAAATACGGCAAATGCCAGCACTAATAATGGCGACTGCTCAGTCAGGGCTTATGAGGAAATAAATAACTGAAATGAGAAGGAAGCAAAAATACTGGTACCATGTTATTGAACAAAAAGAAAATGTATTTCACAGTTTGGCCTGAAAGTCTGAATACATAGTGATTTAATGACTGTAATTACCCTTTAACTAACATGAATGTGCAGCAAACTGTTGAAATCACAGTAACCTACAGGAGGCAGTGTCAAGAAAGCCAAAACACGCTGGTTTTATTTTAGAGGAATGTAAAAAATGAAACAAAATCTAAAATAATAAGTGTTCGTTTTTGTGTGCAGTGGGATAAATAGTGCATGCAGATAGTGGGTGTGTTATGGGTGATTTACAAAGAATAATTGTATGAATCACATTAAGCACAAGGCAGTAGGAGGAAACAATACGTAAATGATATTTTTACTGTGCTAAATAGCTTTCAAAAATTCTCAGAAAAACGAGAAGAAAAGACTGAAATTATAACAAAGAAACTGCAACCCAAGGCACCGAGATAGATCTAAAGACAGTTTAGAAATCCGATATGAATAAATGAATAAAATCTGGATGTTACTGTGCAATATGTTAAATGTGAAGCATATGTGAAAAGCATTATTGCTTTTCTTTTATTTTTTGCTTTTACATATCATTTAGATAAATATTGTCATTATGAAGACTTCGTAAATTGTATAATTATTTTTTCTGGTGGAGGTTTGGCTTTCTGCAACTTTAATACCTGCCCTACTTGCATTCACTCCAGAGTATGTTTTGCATCTTAGGTATAAAAAAATCAAATTCAACCAAGTAAAACACATAAAATGTTATTTTGCACATATGAAAGACATTATGGATTTTTGTGCACAAACAAATCTTCAGTAAATAACTGCTTTAAGGACACAATCAAGATTATCCATGCTCTTTAAAACTATACAGAATTTTCTTTTCTCCTTGTTGTAATACATTTGAAAAGCAAAGTTATGTAGCTGGTCAACCATTGAGCGAGACATTTCTGTTTTCCTGCTGTGGTTACTTTCTTTCTTTAATTTTTTTCTTCTTTAATAGTTTTCTTCTGAGATCTTCTTGCTATGAACTACTCAAGCTATGACTATTACAATTACAACTGCTAATACTGATGTGGTTGTAGCCCCAAATGTCTGATATGGTGTATAAGCTTTGTTTCCATTGGTGTGTGTTGTCATTTGTGCTAGTGCCCCTGAAAGTGGCTCAAAGCTCTTTTCATAATAACTCAATTTTTTTGTCAAAAATTGTGAATTTTTTATGGATAGTTGCCCTCTCGGAGGCACAATACCTTAGCTCAGTCGTGTCCAATCTTATCCACAAAGGGCCGGTGTGGGTGCAGGTTTTCTTTCCAAACAAGGGGAAGCCACACACTACTGAAAGTCAAGATCCATTGATTAGATCCATTGATTAAAAACAGGTGGAATGAGGTGTGGCTCCTGCTTGACTAGAAGGAAAACCGGCACCCACACCGGCCCTTTATGGATAAGATTGGACACCCCTGCCCTAGCTCATTACTATTCATTTGTACAACAGCGCCACCTAGTGAATAACGTTTAAAAATAAAATCTAGCACTCAAACTTCATGCCCACATCACTTTCTCATTCCTTAGAGGTAGAGCAAATTTCATGAAATTTCATAATTCAACTGACATGTTTCATTTACATCATCCTTGCTCTTTCTCTAACTTGGCATGGTGGTCAGGTACATCTAACAACACCCTAACAATCTGCTCAAATGTTACAGATTCTCTCTAGGTATGTTCATGAATCATCACATGTACTCTATAGATAATCTGTTAAACAGCTCAGTTGTTGAATTTCAATTTATAAACTGTTGAAATGTTGCAGTCTGTAAACTCTCTACAAGCAGACTATCCAAATGTATAGAGGACCAGTCAAAATTCTGGACACAGTAAGGAGTCGTGCCTTGTAGGCGAGGGTCAAGGTTTTGAACTGGATACAGGCAGCTATTGGAAGCCAGTGGAGGGAGCAGAGTAAGGGGGTAGTGTGTGAAAACTTGGGGAGGTTGAAGACAAGACGTGCAGTTGCATTCTGTATGAGCTGTAGTGGTCGGATAGAGTTCTGAGGGAGATCTGAAAGGAGTGAGTCGCAGTAGTCCAGTTTGGAAATGACCAGTGATTGAACAAGTATCCGTGTGGCTTGAGTGGTGAGAAATGGTCGGATCCTCCTAATGTTGTACAGGAGGTATCTGCAGGAGCGAGTCAGGGTTGTGATGTAGGCAGTGAAAGAGAGTTTGTTGTCAATGGTCACACCAAGGTTGCAAGCTGTTGTGGAGGGTAGTAAAGGTGTGTTGTCCAGAGAGATAGTCAAGTCATGGTGTGGTAGTGAGTCACCAGGAATGAACAGGAGTTCAGTTTTGTCAGGAACGTATACACACAAATGTATTTTATTTTCGATTTTACATTTTATATATATTTATTCCCCCAACTTATACATATAAATTTATTTTTACCCTGTCCCTTTTATTTTCCTCCTTATTTCTCTCTCTGTCAGTGGGGCTGAGGGATAACGGCCCAGCCTAAACCTGCACTTGGGTCCAGCCCTGCCGTAACAGACATACCTCCTTCACCTTTTTCTTTTTTTTTCCTACATTGTAAATGAATACTGAAGTCATCCAGACTATGAAGGAACATATAAGGAATCTTGTAGTAAATTTAAATGTGTTCAACAAACCAAAACATGGTTCAGATTTTAGATTCTTCTGAATAAAGTCAGTACCTTTTGCTTTGATTACAGCTTTGCTCTTACACTCTTGGCATTCTCTCAATCAGCTACATGAGGTTATCACCTGAAATGGTTTTCCAACAGTCTTGAAGGAGTTTCCAGAGGTGCTGAGCTCTTTTTGGCTGCTTTGCTGTCACTCTGTGCTCCAAGAAAAAGTATGTGAACCTTTTTGGATACCTTTTTGTGATCTGATCTTCATCCAAGTTGGGTATCTTCTTATCTTGCAGGTCTTTATTGAACACACTCATTCAGCATTCAAAAGTGGTAATGGAAAGTAAGTGAAATCTTGGAATTAATAGCTGGTTGGCCCCTGCTTGGCAGCAATAACCTCATCCTCATCGTTCAGGAGAAATTTTAGCCCATTCTTCCTGGTAGAACTTCTTTAACACTATCATATTCCTTGGATGCCTCATGTGTACCGCTCTCTTCAAGGCAGTTCATAGCAGCTCAATAGGGTTGAGATGTTGCTCTGGTGTTTTGGGTCATTGTCCTGTTGCATCACCCAACTTCTACAGAGTTTCAGCTGATGTACAAACACTCTCACTTTATCCATAGAATGTTTTGATACACTTGAAAATCCATCTTCCCCTCAATAATTGTAAGCTGGCCAGGCCCTGATGCTGCACAGCAGACCCAAATCATGATGTTCCCTCCACCACACTTTAATGTTGGGATGATATTTTCATGGTGATGTGCAATGCCTTTTTTATGCCAGATGTAGTTCTACCAATTTGGAGTGTCAATGTGCTCTTTCGCAAACTTAAGGTTGGCAGCAGTGTTCTTTTTAGTAATCAGAAGCTTCCTTCGTGGTGTTCTGCCCCAGACACTCTGCTTATTCAAGGTTTTATGGACTGTAGACTCATGAACACAGGAATTAGCCTGTACCAATGATGCCTTCAAATCTTTAGCTGTTACTCTGGGTTTTCTTTATCTCAGTGATGAATCTCCATTGTGCTCTTGGGGCCATTTTGACTGGGTGCCCACATCTTGGCAGACTAGCCACAGTCCCAAATGTCTCCATTTATAGATTATTCGCCTTACTGTAGACTGGTGAATTTCTAAAGTCTTTGAAAAGCCTTTCCAGCTTTATGTAAATCAACAATTTTTGATCATACATTAGATTAGATTAGATTCAACTTTATTGTCATTACACATGTACAAGGTAACAAAATACAGTTTGGCATCTAACCAGAAGTGCAATAAGCAGCAAGTGAAGGATGTACAGTGACAACCGTGATAGTGATAACTGTCAGAGTAACGTAGACTGATATCCAAAAGTTACTGTCGGGTGTAGGACGTTAGAGTAAAGCTGTTCTGTATGAACAGACCAGAGATGAGCAGGAAAATATTGCAAAATCACAAATCTGAGTCTTGCGATGGTCTTAATAATCCCCTAAAACCTCTTTTTGGCGAGGCATGGATCACATATGCATAGCTTTCTTGTGCGGAGCAAACTCAAAAAGTTTGAGTGGTTTTTATCAGTCAAAATAACTCTAGTCCAGACCTCCAAACTCATTTTCTTAACAAGACTCCAGGTATGCTAACACCTGATTCCAATTAGCTTTTTATGGTTCTTCTCAATGAAGACATGAATGATCATATTTTTTTTTTGTGTTATTATTTTGGGCACACTATATTTGTGAATGCCCTTGACTTGGATAAAGATCAAATCACATTTTATGACAGATTTATGGAGAAAACCCTTTTTTTTTCTTCTTCTACAACCCCAATTCCAATGAAGTTGGGACATTGTGTAAAACATATGAATGATGCAAACTGTTTTTCAACCCAATTGAATACACTTGCAGAGATTTCTCCAGATTCTCTGAATCTTTTGATGATATTATGGACTGTAGATGATGAAATCCCTACATTCCTTGCAATTGCATGCTGGGAAACGTTGTTCGTAAACTGTTGGACTATTTGTGGTGAACCTCACCCCATCCTTGCTTGTGAAGGACTGAGCCTTTCGCGGATGCTCCCTTAATACCCAATCATGACACTCACCTGTTTCCAATGAACCTGTTCACCTGTGGAATGTTCCAAACAGGTTTTTTTTTAGCATTCCTCAACTTTCCTCAACCCCTGTCCCAACTGTTTTGGAACATGTTGCAGGCATCAAATTCAAAATGAGCGAATATTTTGAAAAAACGAATATGGTTTATATGTTTGAACATTAAATATCTTGTCTTTGTAGTGAATCCAATTGAAGGAAAAGGATTTGCAAATCATCGTATTCTCTTTTTGTTTATGTTTTACCCAACATCCCAACTTCATTGGAATTGGGTTTGTACTATTACTACTACTATTTCTGTTAATGCTGCCTCTTCTATTACATACTACTACTACTGCTAATATAAGAAATGAGTTTGGTCTGGTCAGTGCTGTTTGCTGTGATGTGTTACAGAACTCCTTGTTGTCTGTTTGCAGTAATTGTATTTGCTAGTGAGCATCTACAGCAAGCACTCATGGCATTAATGAGGTGCTGATTAGATATTCTCACATGCTCTCACTTCTGATTTAGTGTTATTTCAGTAGGTGAATAAACATAATTGCCTTATCAATGTGTCATATGGGAAATGAGGCAAAAATAAAATAAAATAAATAAATATATAGCAGCTCCTGCATGCCTCCCTCTGATCCAGAGGCATAAGCTTAGTGACTGCTATTATTAAGTCACACACAACATGCAATTTTCTAAAGGCCTAGAAGAAATCAAATCTGCACTTATCACTGTTCTTGAGTTTCAATGGCTAATATATCTAAGAGACTGTCACAGGTTTTTAAATGCACTGAGTCACAAATTCATTTGTTAGTAGTATGGAACTTCTAATAAACTGGAGATTGTGAAGCATTTAATTCACTACAATGAGATAGCAGATGGCAAATCTCTATTAATGGCATACTGTACCATATTAATCAGCTAAATTTCCTTTTGGTTTTAAAATGTTCTTTTTGAACATGCTATGCTTATGGATTGATTAATATTATATTATATTATATTATATTATATTATATTATATTATATTATATTATATTATATTATATTCATATTCAAAATGATACATATTTGTTCCTGTTATGTTTATATTTATTTATCTTTTTTTGCCCAACACTAATTTTATGTGCTAAATAAAATAATCTAATCAAATACAGCATTTTGGAGATATTTCATCCTGTTGAGTTGCTTCATTTACAATAAATTTGTAATGTATTTCTAATCCATTTTGAATAAAGTTGAATAAATTATCTCAAGTGGCAGTGCTCTCAGACAGTAGAGCACCCTAAGATCTGTGTGTTTGTTTTTTATTGTCTTTAATACCACAGCACTGTTGAATACTGGCTGATGGGTCTGAAGGTGTTGATTCATTTTCTATAACAGCAGCTCTGACAGTTGTGGGACTGTGAAACAAATCACAGAGAACAGTATGGCATGTAAACAGAGTTAAAATGATGTGTAATTGTTGATATGATGTTTTCTGTGACTAGACATTTCTTTATTTATTTAGCATTTATGGAAGGAGTCTCCAATATCAGTGCTTTGTGAAAGCTGTAAATTTTATATTTTCCTACACAGGTCTTCAGGGCAGAGGAGCTTATGTATTGTGTCTTTTTTACCTCAAGAGAGAGAAAAAAGAGAGGCTGGTGAAGGAACGACTGGCTAGAGTTGCTATAACAGGAGCTAACTTGTTTTCTGGATGTTCCACAACATTAAATGTATAAATAATGTACAGTGTAATCTTTCAACAAATTTGTTATCATAGGCACTTACAATTCGGGAGGTGATGTTATGGGAAAGCAACCATCTTTGGCATGTTAAAAGTAATTCTATTTTGAGTCAAGGCATTTCACACCATCCTATTGTTGATTGCTCTCTTATAGCAGCATGTTTTATACTTTTATCACTGACACCACAAAAGTTATGATTCAAGAACAGAAATCTGCAATACGTACATCAACAATACCATATTATAACAGTATTCACAGAATGTGTAGGTTTTATACCTGAGTTATATCCAAATAAAATTCTTCTTCTTCTTCTTCTTCTTCTTCTTCTTTCGGCTTTTCCCTTTATCAGGGGTCGCCACAGTGATCTTTTCCACTTCACCCTGTCCTCTACATCTTCTACTCTTACCCCAGCTCCCTGCATATCCTCCTTTACCACATCCATATATCTCCTCTTTGGTCTTCCTCTCCGTCTCTTTCCTGGTAGCGTCATCTCCAACATCCTCCTACCGATATATCCACTGTCCCTCCTCCAAACCATCTCAGTCTTCCCTCTCACACTTTGTCTCCCAGTTTTCCAACCTGTATTGTTCCTCTGATGATCTCGTTCTTAATCCTGTCCATCCTGGTCACTCCTAAAGAAAACCTCAACATCTTAAGTTCAGCATAACATGGCTGGACTCACCACTCTTAAAAATCTTTCCTTTCACTTTTGTTGCCACCCTTTTGTCACACAGCACTCATGGCACACTTCTCCATCCACTCCGTCCTGCCTGTACTCTCTTCCAATACAAATACAATTATTTATACAAATAAAATTAAGCATTAAAAATGACTCCAGTTTTTATTACACAGCATTTATATCTTTCAGGATCCTCCAATGGTAGAAAGTAACTAAGTATGTTTACTGTACTCTTGGAAACGTCTAAGTGTACTTACTGGAAATTGCTGTGTAGCACCCGGGTACTTTTATAGATCTGCTTCAAATTTGTAGAAAGTTAGTCAAGGAGTTGATGAATCAGGAAATGAGCACAACATCGATGTACACATTGTAAGCCTCAAAAATAATAGTGTTGTTGTTGTTCTGTTTTGTGTTTATGAATATTTTTCTTTATATATTGCTCTCAAATGGAATCTAAATGAAGTAAATAAAAGCCTGAGGATAAGGATTGTCTGGGCCCAAGTGTCTTCTTCAGTTTAAGTCCTGAATGATTATTGTGCAGTATGTACAGTTTTAGAAAACTAGCGTTGTAATTCAGTAGTATTAAACATTTGAAATGAACGTTTAGGAAGGCACAAAGGTGTCAAGTACAATTTTGGGATACTTTACTTGAGTATTTGCATTTTTATGCCACTTTATATTTCCACTCCATTACATTCCAGAGCGAAATATTGCACAAAATTTATTTGACTGCTTTAGTTACTAGTTACTTTTAAGATGAAGATGTAGTCTCTAATCTTCAGTCTTTCTATGGAAGGAGCACAAGGCCCTATGGTTAAAACGCTGAAGGTATTACATTTTTCTGTAGGCTCTGGCCTTGAGTGTTCATATGGATGGGTCCGTGAGGCTCTGTGGTTAAAACGGTGAAGCCACATATGTTTCTGATGTAAGACAAAGGAATCTATATATTGTGGGGGGGGTTTCCTGTATATAAGGACAGGGGCCACATCTCCGCTTTCAGAACACGGACCTGGCTCAACGGTGTTCTCCAGGCATTCTAGGCAGTCTGTAGTTGTGTCACATCCCTTTTCATTCAGATGTCTGTGAGTTTGTTAACAGCACCAGATTTTTTTTCCCTTTTAAACTTCTCACATGGTTTCATTTCGACAAATGTTCAAATGATCTAAGCTCTCACCAAAAATCAAAGATTGGAGGAAAAGTAATAACAAACTAAAACAAGTGTGTATCAGAACTCACGACCCCTCAGATTTATCTGCTGTCCCTGTATATAAAACTGCATGTAAAGTATTGAAACCGAGCTCCACCTCCAGCAGCTACAGCACTAACATGCTGCTTACACACTCATGCTTCAGTATTAATATTAATCTAATGATGTCATATATATTAATATATCAGTCAGAGGGACAGTAGGTTAATTTAACACCTTAATGGCCTTTTGTTGCTAATTCTTATGTACTTTTCCATTCAGGATTTTTACAGGTAATAGAGTCTTTTTACTTTGCTGTCTTTTCTCTCTTGGTACTTTTACTCAAGTAAAGTATCTGAATATTTCTTCCACCATTGGTGTCCTCATATGTTTACTATGAACATTACCTTAACCTCAGTTATATTTTATCTTCATAAAATGTCTATTGTAAAGATTATTGCAAATTTGTCTATTAAAGCACATAACTTGCCTTGCTTTTCTGCTGTGACTGAGAGGCTGTGTGGTGGTCAGAGAAGCAGAGAAGAGGAAACAGCTCGGAGCTAATGAATCCATAAAAGCACATGACCATAGTGTTCTGATTAATAAAAGAGCTCAAACAAAGTGCCCTGATTGCATGCTGTTACTTACTGTGAGGCACAAAAAGGGGGAAATATCAAGGTTAAAAGGCAAGGCTGTTATTTTTTTCTAGAAAAACACCCACCTACATGAGCCACCTATCACTCAAGTTCATATGCATGTGAAAGCAGGTGAGTATCTCTATATTGCCAAAAGTATTCGCTCACCTGCCTTCACACTCATATGAACTTGAGTGACATCCCATTCTTAATCCATAGTGTTTAATATGATGTCAGCCCTTTTCAGCTATAACAGCTTCAACTCTTCTGGGAAGGTTTTCCACAAGGTTTAGGAGTGTGTTTATGGGAATTTTTGACCAT
>JAOVYV010000045.1:6519070-6540110 GCA_025674545.1 Hassar affinis | reverse complement strand
TGTGTGTGTGTGTGTGTGTGTGTGTGTGTGTCTGTGTGTGTGTGTGTGTGTGCGTGTTTATACCTCCAAGCAAAAATGCAGTGTTTTCCTACATTTAAAAAGCGTCAAATTTACGCCTGGATTGTCTGTATACATCCCAGATGGACACATCTAAACCTTCTGTAGCTTCCTAGAGTTTGTGTAAGTCTGTTAGACATTATAAAAGTTCAGTAGGACAACATGGGAGGTGGGGGTGGGGTGTTATTAGACATAACGTTAGAATTAAATCAGATTTTTCAGAATTGGTGATTTTATGTCATCAAACGCGACTCTAATAAGAAATAGGAACATGTTTAAATGTTTGATAGTTATATGGCAAGTTATAATTTGCACACCTTAAATCTGTGTTCAGTACTGAGTTACCTTTGCACCCCAGAGTTGTGCATTTCTTTTGCGTTTTACTAAAAAAAACTAAATGTAAAAATATGAATAATAAATATCCGAATTTTACGCAAAGGCCTAATGTTGCGGTTATTTATTTAAATAATAATAATAATAATAATAATAATAATAATAATAATAATTATTATTATTATTATTATTATTATTATTTTGCTTCCATACTGAAGTTGCAGTCGTCTATTTGATGTGATCTCTGCCTAATGGGGCGCTCAAGCACGCAAAGCAAGCAAAGCAGTGAGGAACAAAAGCCCATAGCACTGACTCTCCCAGACTTCTGGCTTTAAGTGCAACACCCCCCTCCCCCCTTCCCTTTCCCTCCCTTACACACACACACACACACACATACACACACACACACGCACACACTTCTGCAAAACTATTGGATCAGGGCATAATTAGACATAACAATTAAGCCACGTCAGCAAATTAGCTGAGGCCACATTGATACTCCAAATAAAATAAAATTCGTCACGACTTGTCGTTTTTTTTTCCAAATGAGAACACGACACTAGGGAGTCGATCGAATCATGCTTACGCTGAAATAATAAAAGAAAACGCAATTACTTAAAAAAAAAATAATTCGTCTTAGTGAATTAGGTGATGCAAACAAAGAAGGGGTGATGCGATCTGATGCAATTACCCTTCAGTCCTGAGCAGACTAGAGACAGCTTACATTGTGTCCGGGACTGAATTGTGTGAATGAGTTTCATTGTAATGATTTGTAGTTTGGGGTTTAAGATGTTAAGGGTTAAATTGTTATTTCACATTTACTTCGCTATTTCATAATATTTAAGATCAGCGACAATTCGTTAAGAATTCAGTTGACTTTAATAATAATAATAATAATAATAATAATAATAATAATAATAATAATAATAATAATAATAACTTGATGCTCTGTAAGGCTTAAAGTGCTTTAGGTTTTATAAAAATATTATTTAACATTTTACCATTTCTTATCTTCTTATGGCTTATGTTTCCTTTTCCTTTTAAGTGTAGATGTTTGAGAAAACAAAAATATTGAAGGCATATTGAATGTTGTACGTTTAATTCTTTAATATTGTACGAAATTGTAACCAAACATTATTTGGAAAACTAAATTTTACATACCCTACCAAACGCATTTCTCCATAAATACCGATAAGGCCTATATGTCTATAACATGAGTTACCGGATCCTTTACATGCGGATAAATATGGAAAACTGAACCGTAATACAGGTCATCATTTCCTGCAAAGTGGCATTGCAATAGACAGGTTTTTTTTTTTATATTTTTTATATCACTTATACATAAACAAGATTGACACGTTTCAGGCTTTCACTACACAATTTATCGACATAACATTAAATAACAACAATTGTGCTACTCAGACTGGACTTTAGACGAAATGTTGCACTGGATACAAAAGCACATTAATACTAATAATCGGTTAGGTAAACGTGTAGACGGTATAATACTGAGTAATTCACATTTGGTACACATTAACTATAACATTCTCCATTTTCAGTCAAGACTAGATCATCGCAATATTCGTAAAGCCATCTCATTTTCCATATATCTAGGGACCACATTTTTTTTTCACAAATTCCCTTAAACTGTATTATGACTATTTACAAAATAAAAATATTACATTTTAAACTAGGTAAATCTTTATGTACAAAAAAGGCAGGGTTTTTGACCTGCCTGTAGCATGCAACTGATCCCCGGTAAGCAGTCTCTCCCAAGAAAAGAATAAAAAAATTAAAAAAGGAAAAAAATGAAAGGAAAATTAAAAATATATGTATATTAGGGAAAGACGTTTTAGTCTATTGTAGTCGGCCTCGCACCGCGTCCATGCACTCATTTCTTTCTGCTACATAGCCAGAAAACAATCGGGGTTCTCCATTTTATTTCTCTCTTCCTCTAAGAGTCCTTGCGAACAGGCTGATTGTTTTCATTTCCAAGCAGTCTTTTTAAAATTTGCAGTCTTTTTTTTTTTGCTGTTGTTGAAAATATTTACACGTACCATTCGTTAAAATTTGAGGCCAGGGTGGAGGTGGTGGTGTGGTGCACGGTGGAGGAAGCTGAAGGCGATATGGAGCTGCTGCCCTGGTTCTCTGTGGATGGAGAGACGATGGTAGGAGGAGTGGAGGACTCGTAGCCCGAGCTGGCAGCTGGAGAAGGCTGTGAGCCCTGAGACGACGACTCGTGAACCTGAATTTACAAATACGATTATTAATATATGAACATGTAATAAAGAATGAACGCTTTTCTGTGTGAGGTAATACTTTGTGGTGTGACGTTAAATAAGTAAATAAATAAATAAATAAAAACTTACTATGTATCAGACTTCTTTAAGAATTACTGAGATATATATACTGTTTAATTTTATAACGCAACAGAAATGAAAAGCAACAAAAACGATGGGATGATTAAGAAGGGAAGATCTATGGCATGCCTAATCATTTCTAATATCTACTATTATTCTAGCAAACATTTTTCTCTCTCTCCATAACGACTCAAACCATCTCTCTGTCTCTCGCTCTCGCTATAAAACAAGAGTTTTCTTCAATTGAGACTCGACAGAAAGAAAAAATAGCGGGAAAATGCACAATAAAAAAAAAAAAAAACATTAGTGGGAATATTATACACATATGTATTGAATGTGTTTACTTACCTTCATGTGTTTCCGGAGGGAGCTGGGGTGTGTGTAAGACTTGTCGCACATTTTGCACAGATATGGTTTATCTGACGTGTGGACGTGCATGTGTTTCTTTCGATCGCTGCTGTTAGCAAACCGCCTGTCACAGCCTTCAAACTCACACTTAAAAGGTTTTTCACCTACAGCACAAAAGCGGAAAAACAACATTCAGTTTTTGTTTTACTCAATAACTGTATTCAAACTGCACCCTCAAATGTGAACTATTCAAACTGCATCCGTGCAATTATGTTGCAAGTCATTTTAATTTTACTCTAATTTTACTCTAAGAATAAGTAACACTTCTCATGATTCTACAAACACTAGAAAAAAATGAACCAATTCCATAATAGTTAAGACAACACCTATCATGCAGGAAATGCATTAGTTATTTATCTTAATTAATAGCTTATTGAATTAAACCTAGACTGTCTAATAAACTCAGATAAAAAATACGTTGTAAATAATTCCAAATAATATATAACAAGCATTTTACATTATTATTGTTATTGTTGTTATTGTTATTATTATTAGTAGTAGTATTATTAGTATTATTATTATTATTAGTAGTAGTAGTAGTAGTAAAATCTAGTTGCTTGTTGTGCTTAATCAGCTTTAATAATAATAATAATAATAATAATAATAATAATAATAATAATCATGCATGTTACCTGTATGTGTCCTCTTGTGAATTTTCAGGTTTTCTGATCGGGCAAACACTTTGCCACAGCCGGGAAACGGACACGGAAACGGTTTCTCTCCGGTGTGCACTCTGATATGGTTCACGAGCTTATATTTGGCCTTGAACGGTTTCCCTTCTCGTGAGCACTCTTCCCAAAAACAGATGTGATTTGACTGCTCGGGTCCGCCGACATGCTCCACGGTCAGGTGAGTGACGAGCTCGTGCATGGTGCTGAAAGTTTTGTTGCAGGACTTTTTCGGGTTGCTGAGCTGCTCCGGTTCGATCCATTTACAGATGAGCTCTTGCTTGATCGGTTGCCTCATGTAACGGAAGAAGGCACCGGCGCCGTGATGTGCAGCCATGTTCATGTTCACGGGGCCGTAGCCGTGGAGCTGCGTTGAGGCATAGTGTGGATCGGACCTGGGGCTCGCCACGTGGCCGTACTGGTCAGCCCGACCGTACACGTCGCCGGAGAACCCCAGGCGCATCTGACCGTTCACCACACTCGAGGCGGATGCGTGCGTCGCTGCTTGCTCATGCAGTCCTGGGAAAAGCAGGTGCCCGGCGGCGTCCGAGTGCCCGTGCGGCCCCGCGAAGCTACCGGCGGCAGAGGCGAAGAGGCTGTGTTGTGCGCCTGTCGCGTCTCCGAAGCCCCGGTTCCGGAAGAGAAAGTCCCTCGTGGAATTGAACGCCGCAGCCGCCGCCGTGGAATACGAGCCAACGTGGGTCGCGTGGTGATGGTGATGGTGGTGGTGTCCCAGGGCGGCCGCGGCCGCGTACCCGGCGGGTGCCTGTGAGGAGAATGCTGCCTGGCCGGCGGAACCGAGCTCATGCGAGCCGTGGTTGATTTTGAACGCACCCATGCCGTCTGCGAACGGATTGATCCCCAAGGCCACTTCGCGGTCCGCCACTTCGCCCGCTGAGTGATGTCTGGAGGAACCGAAAGTAGTCACTCCGATCGCCGGATACTGCGCTCCCGCGTCCAAGAGCATCTTTAGCCCGCAACAGGAGCAGACCGAGAGAAATCACGCACAAGACAACAGCAACTCTATAACAACTGTCTCTGCTGGGGTTATTTCTCTCTGATTTAATGCAACCCAAGCAAACTCCAGTCTCCTGCTTACTTCTATTTACTTTTTTTTTTAGTGGAGAGGGAAAATATTTCCCCCCAAGTCCAGCTCATCCGACGTTGCGCGCGCGCAAAAATCACGCGCGATTGTTGTTGTCTCTGTCCTTTCTGCAGGTTTATCTTCTTCCCTAACTTTTCACCTCCTCCTCCGCGAGTCGAGCTGCTTCGGACTGATAGTCGCAATCATTCCTGCAGATAAATGAATTGAAAAGACAACACACAGTCCACCCCTGATGAATGGGGAGGGGAGGGGAAGGGAACTGGGGGCAGCACGTGACCCCCGTGCGTGGCCGGTCATTGGTGAGCGTAAGCTTCTTTTCGCCTACCCCTCCTTTTACTAACATTCACCTTTACCAAATAACAGAGCGAGCTTCCTCAGCGCCGGCGCGATTGGTCGGTTTGCATCATCAATCTGCGGTATATTGTATATAGTGAGGAGGCAGAATGACTGCTGATTTCACCCTGAAATTCAAAAAGAAGAGAAAAAAAAGAAGTCAGAGTTTGGGCCAAGAGTGCGAGTTTTTGTACATTTTTTTAATATGCAAATCTGCAGGCCATGCGAACAAAGTGTAAACAAAAGAACTGAAAATAAAGCAGATTATTATTATTATTATTATTATTATTATTATTATTATTATTATTATTATTATTATTATCAGTGACACTGGGCATTCTCAGTCGCACCTAATGCATTATTTTACTGCAAAATAAGAAATTAAGAAAGAGGCCACGAAGCGTTTTAACAAATTCAGATGTTGTCCATAAAATCAGTTTAAAGGGTTATGATGGTGAGTTACGTTCGTGAGCGTGGTGCACTTTGCATTCCGTTTTGCATAAAAAACCACGAAACCCATGCTGCCATTTTAAAAACATTTATTTATACGCATATTTCTTTTCTTTATTAGTACTTATAGACATGTTTAAACGCCACTACTCCTCTACTGGCATGAAAACAACTTTCCTAAAATATCTGTCCATGCTTTATGCTTTAGGCTAGTATAACAAACCAAAACCGGAATATTGGGTCGTTGCGTGCAAAAAAAGGAAAAAAAAAAGTTGTGGCTTGTCGAAGTTATCAAGTGGGATTTGCGGTACTCTCACTGCAGGAAACTCCGGGCGGCTCCAGTTCAAAGCCATACGAGCCATGAAAATCAAATCCGGACTGCAGCCTTCTGCTCCGTACATTTTCCAGCTCATTCCAGAGACAGACAGACAGACAGACAGACAGAGCGGGGGGCGGTGAGGGATGGGGCTGTTGTCTTGAATATTTTTGTTTGAGGGTGCTTTTAGAAAGAAATGTGCATGGTGTCTCTTCAACAGGTGGAACACGGTAAGGGAAAGGCCGAAGTTAATGAGCGGTCAAGGGGTTTGTCTGCTGGAAATGACGTCAGAGCAGGCGATAATCTGATAAAACAAGACTTGTTGCATATAATTGCATGCGGTATTTGTCGTTAGTTTAAACCATGATGTAAAAAGCAAAAGGATATTCTATTCTCCTATTTCAATCATACATGCAAAGATCGTGTTGATTTGCTAAAATGCTGAAATACCTCCGAGGTCGGATTAACACCCAATCTTCACACCCACAGGCGTATGAAAAAAAACGGCTAATATTAATTCCATAGGCTCTAATCAACATTTGCTTCTTATGATTAATAATTCAACAGTACAACTCTCAGTACAATCGTTATTGTATTTTTATAACGCGTATTATGCTTATTCTTATTAATCTGCTTATTATTATATTAATTCTTCTTAATGTAATGCTACCCACTGCTGCTCTTATTGTAGGTTAATGAATTTTGTTTTGTTGCTGAAACCATTTAAAATCAGGTTTTTAACATCCCAGAGTCAGTTGTATTTTACTTTTCATAGTTTTATACACTAAATTTGTACTTTTATTCACTTTCCCAATCCTAAGCATATATATAAATATATATATATACACACACAACAGCTACACAACAGCAACAACTCGATACATGTTTCAGAGAAGCTAGCCACATTTTTACTATGCTTTTCATTTGATCATATTTCACTGAATGTTTACTTATTTTAGCACGGGATGGTCCGCGGTTGTCACTGGAGGTCTGATGGATCAATCCAAGAGTGTTCCCAGGAGAAATGAGAATTGCAATTTAGCTTACATCAATTATTAAACACGCATTAAATATTATTAGCAATACTACTCATGCAGTGTCTATTTTACGGGTAACACTTTACAGTTCTAAAATAAACACTGCATGAACAGTGCTCGATGGTTTGCACTACGCTGCAGTGTTGTGAAACGTTACCTTCATTGCATTTTATTGTATGTGCTCAGGTAATGTGCTGTATGTAATCCAGCTTCACGGTCTTAAAGGAAGTCGTATTAAAACCTATCAAGGTCCAATAAATATAGAACGCATAGTAAGAGCCTGTAGCAGCACTTAAACCGGTTTACATTTCGCGAGCTTACGATATGTTGGTGTGACATGTCAGAAGACATTAAAGGCCTCATTTCTCCTGGAGAGGAACAAATCAGTGAGTGATCGAGCGACCTGTATAATTCTCTCTCTCCAGTCCGCCCAATGCTTATGGAGATTTGCGCGTCTGCTATGTGACATGAATCTAATGGTAACTGTCTGACCCCTCAACCCCTCTGGGGTCACATCACACACACACACACACACACACACACACACACACACACACACACACACACACACACACACACACACAGTCCCTGTTTGATTTCATTAACACTACACACAACTAGTGCAGCTCAAGAATGGGGCATTCAGTAAGACGTTGATTGTTAGATTATTAAATTAATTTAACCTGTAGATAGTTGAGCAATTAAAAAATGCATTCATTTAAATGCTCTCTAGCCTAAAGCATTTATATTTTGTTAATTAAAATATTATAGCTTAATTAAAATAAAGATCCACTGTTTCCATACCCCACTTAGTCTTTGCACTCTACTTCCATGTAAATAAATAAATAAATTAATATATTAATTAATTAATTAATAATTAAATAAATAAACTCGATATAGTTTTGTTATTCTTATTATTCTTGTATATTGACTGGGCTTTTGTCTGTACTAGACGTATAATAATTAAGATAGTATTTATGCTTTATAATATGTTTTGGCCTATTAATATCCAGCTAACACTGCACACCCCCACATATCACCATTAATATTCTAATTTCTTATTCATTCAGTCACAATAGATAAGCAATACATGAGTTTTGGGGAGGGATATTACATGAATCCATGTGTTTCATGTTTGCCTAACTGTACACACCAACACATACACTCAGTGATGTTTAACTTACTATACTAGGAACTCACAATAGATGACCAGAAGCTACCACGTACAGCCACTTGTTACCTGTTTGTCTCAGATTGCATACAAATGCATACAATTAATAGTCATTTCATTTCTACTGTATTAGCAATATAGCATAAGTTTTTTTTTGGACTAATGTGTACAGTAACGTGTTGCTTGTTTGGCTAACTCTGCACACCCACTCATATAATGGATAGTATTTTAATTTACTATTTATTAAGCCCCAGCAAATAAGCAAGAGAAGTTGTTTTGGGCTGCTCTATGCAGCCATGTGTTCCCTGCTTAGCTTTGCTGACCCTGCACACTCTTCCCTGATGAAGTGCCTCCTCCGGCGCTCATGATCCACTCTCGGACACAAACTAAATTACCTCGGATCATAACAACAGCTCTTTATGCTGCATACACGCCGCATAACTGGAGCCTGTTTTCCGAGAAACGCTGATCCCTTTACGAAGCCGACCGAGCCATGTCAGTGGGTGGCTGACACAAAAGAAAACAGAAAAAACCTCCTGTTTTAGCCTGTATTTAATATTTTCCACATTAGATCAATTTTGATGCTGTGTGGAGGCTGAGTTCCAGCATTCAGGACAGGAAATATGCGCGTTAAAATGAATAAAGCACCAGCAAACTGTAAGTAGGGTTAGATCGGGAGGTTAGTTTGAAAGCTACTAAAAAAATCAGAAGCAACTAGAAATAACCTACTGTACAGATCTTCTTTGCAGTCACATGGCGATTGCTTTGCTTTTATAGATGAAACTCTAGACATTGTAGTTATAAGTACAATAGCCTTTGCATAAGAACAACAACAACAGAAAAAAAGAACTTTTTTTTCCACCCCAACCGCTGCCTGAGGTTCGGCGCAGGCGCTCTGGCTGCTTGCTGTCACTAGAAAACATTTTTTCCTTCTCCTTCACATTGGAAACTGTCACAAGTGACGTCAATCACCGAGCTCTGACCAATTAGAGCGCGGAATGATTGTTTAGCTCCGCGGGCTGCAGCGCCTGCCATGAATCTCCATTCAGTCTATCAAAGCGTCCCGCTGCTGCCTCTCAACCGAATGGGATCCCATGTAGGCAGATAGATAAGAACTAAACTTTAGCAAGTTTTATCTATATTTTTTTCTCTCGTTCTGTATTTTTTCCCACCGCGATTAAAATATATTTGTCATCATCATCATTATTATTATTATTTTGCCTGCTGTCAAGTTATTCTAAAAAAGAAAATTAGGAGTAATGAGCGTGGATGCGTTGGGAAGCCCCGTGATGGACCCTGCGTTTTCCAAACGGAGCACGGCACTGAGATTAGTTGACTTGGCAGGGGCTCACCACCATCACCATCATCATCACCACCATACCCCTCAGAGCGTGACAGGCTTCCCGGGGTTTGGCGGGCACGCGCACTCAATGGCTCACGCGCACCCTGGGGAGATCACGGCGGAACCCCGCCTGGGGCCGAGTCCATTCGGGCCAGAACCCATGGGGCACTCGGCGGCCCTCAAAATCAGCCCAGCCCATCATTATCCCCACCACCACCACCACCACCATCACAATCATCATATCGCAGGCCACGGTGAAGTGGTCTCCAGTCCAACGGGAGCTTTCGGCCCGGTGCAGGCTGCCGCGACGGTCCCGTACTCCATGTCTCACGCGGCCCAGGCGTTATCCGCAGGTAGGGATTTCCTTATTCACCGAGATCTGACAGCTCAAGGCGCCATGCCCGCGCTGACCGAGCAATCCTCTGGTTCCGCCTCTCACCACGGAGTGTTTGTCTCGACCACAGGTAGCTACCCGGGACACTATGGCCACCTTCACCCTGACGCTGGAGCGCATGCTCTCTTCCCTGGACTCCATCATGAGCAGCCGTCCAACGGAGCACCGGGTGGCCAAACCTCGAACGGACAAATAAGGCTAGGCTTACCGGGCGACATGTACGTCAGGACCGATCACTTGAGTCAAGTGGCGAGCAGCAGATCGGATCCGTTTGCAACATCTTCGCCTCTCCACGGTCTCAATCTGAACATGAATCTCAGCACACACCACCATCACCATGGACACGGTGCCTTTTTCCGTTACATGAGGCAGCCGATCAAGCAAGAGCTCATCTGCAAGTGGCTGGAGCCAGAAAACTCGGCCAAGAAACTCTGCTCCAAAACTTACAGCACCATGCACGAACTGGTGACGCATGTGACCGTGGAGCATGTCGGCGGACCCGAGCAGGCGAATCACGTCTGCTTTTGGGAAGAGTGTCCGCGAGAAGGGAAACCGTTTAAAGCCAAATATAAGCTCGTGAACCATATCAGAGTGCACACCGGAGAGAAACCATTTCCGTGTCCGTTCCCTGGCTGTGGCAAAGTGTTTGCCCGATCAGAAAACCTGAAAATCCACAAGAGGACGCACACAGGTTAGTTTTTATTTTACTTTCTGTAAAGCGAATACTTCATCTTGTTGCAGCTCGCTGTATTCTAGCAATTCTATTTAGACTGCAACTCCTTAGGCTATTTTAGATTCATCGAACCCTAGATGTGAATGTTATTCAGAATTTCCAGATCTGACACACCAGTGTTTATGCAGAAAATTAATTTAGCTGGAAAAGTGCACTTTTGTATTCCTGCTCTTGGTCTTATACCATTACTGTTAGTTCCATATGCTTGTGTTACTATATTCACATCCATCCAGCTTATATATATATACATGAGTGTTCATGAACTGAGAAAAAAATAGTCACATGAAAATAATTTCTTCAGGCATTGCATAGCTTATGAACGTGTGATTATCTAAGTGTCTGTCTATTGCGTGAGGTTGAAGTTGAGTTCCTTTGTACTGTGTATCTTTGAAGCTGAGGCATGTATTTTTTTTGTGGTGTGGGGCCTAGACAGAGGAGTGTGTCCAAAAGAATTGCCTGTTGATAAAAAAAAGTTAAGCTCCAAAAAAAAGCCCTAGATCCTAAGATCGTCTCTGTACATGTTAGTTTTAATATAAGTGCCACATGCACTAGTTGAAACGCTTTATGAGACTATTTTGTACATGTAGAATAGATGAGAGTACATATTAACCCCTGACTAGCTAAACTGTATATAGCCTATAGAAATGCTACATAGTCAATTATTATTTTCACCCAAAATGGACATATTTAGGATTAAAACGTGTAAGAAGTGTAGTATTTTTTAATATATACTGTAGATGCAAGGTTATCCACGATTAAGTGTGCGAGCAGACGAATGGCCAAAGTCAAGTAATTATTGCAGTAGTGATTAATGAAGGGTCACGCTTAAGGTCTTGATTAACGGTGATATGCAACAAGTCGTTCAAAGCAAAGAGCTAAAGGCGCACAGGATACTCTGTCTTGCATAATCTACATTGCAAAAGTAAATTTTATCAGAGGATTCAGCGTTAATTGTTTATATTTTCAAGGATTCATTAAAATATATATCTATCTATTTCTGGTCTCCATGGACAAATGGCCTATACGCTTGCTGTTTAGAAACTGCTGATGTTCTATTAATATATGCTTTTAACACTTTTCCAGCAAATAATCACAACGACTTAGACGTTAGTTCAACTTCCTTCTCCTAGCTGTATCCCATAACACGCTGTCAAATTTTCCCATATCCTCTTCCCTCTATGGTGGAATCTGAATCTTTGCTTATGGATGCAGTTTCCCAAGGGTGTCTTTCCTCGTTTCTCGCTTGTACTACACTAATAGCCTATAGCCTTGATTGGCTCTCTCAGCCCAACAGCTGAAGGTCGAATTTATATTCAACACGCAAGTTTAATTAGACAGCAGCAATTACATATTCTCATAAGCGGCTTGGGCTGCGAAAAAAAAAAATCAATGTCTTGTGGTTTGAATGTAATTAATTCCACCATTCATAGTCGCCTAGTCTTCTTTTGCAAACTCCACAGTCTACATAAAGTAAAACTAGTACTATATATGATTTATTTTCTCTTCCTTTATACGCTGTGGTATTGTGATGTACATTTTGGGCCTGTTTGTATGAAACGCCGTGCTCATACGCGTGTGACATTAACAATTAGTAATTGCAAAAAAAAAAAGAAAGGAAGCACTTCCTGACCTGTTAATAACAACTGTGACACCAGGGTCCACTTCCACAGTTTGCTAACAGTCTAAATATCAAACCCCATGGGACAGAGATGTGAGGACAGATCTGTTCAGTCAATTACAGCCCGCCATATAGGCCCTGCATTTTTTTAAAGGATGTTGCGAAGTAGACTGATTATGCTGATGCACAGTGCGTTGTAAAAATGTTTTGTTTGACTTGTGTGACTAATAAAACAGATATAATTATGTTAGAGTATAGCAAGTAAAATAAATAATAAAAAATATGTGTTGCATTGTTGGAGACAATGTAGAACACTAGACACATTGTGATATTTTAAATATCTTCTTATTCCTATTTATTTTGAACATAGGCGAAAAGCCATTCAAGTGCGAGTTTGATGGCTGTGATCGACGCTTCGCTAACAGCAGCGACCGGAAGAAGCACTCTCACGTGCACACCAGCGACAAGCCGTACAACTGCAAAGTGCGAGGCTGCGACAAGTCATACACACACCCGAGTTCCCTGCGAAAACACATGAAGGTACATTGCAAGTCGCCACCTCCTCCGAGCTCGGGCTACGAATCCTCCACCCCGTCTCTCGTGTCTCCGTCGTCCGATTTGGGCCGAGACACTCTGTCGGGTTCGCAGGCTGCCAATCTGAGCGAGTGGTACGTGTGTCACAGCACGGGCCCCGGCGGCACACAGACCCCGCCGAGCGGATCGTCCACCCCGGACCCTTCAGAAGGTCCACCGTATCAGAACTCCTGAAAACATGCATTTTAACTGCGCATGCTCGTGGCTACTTTTGTAACAGTGCCCCGGGCCATGTGAGAGTCAGAAAAGCAGTGTTCAATGGCCCCAATGCACTGGCTCGCTGACAGATACAAGTCACAGCCAAACCACAAAACTGAGGTGGCCAACTTGTCTCCCACGTGGACTGAATATGAACTATCATCACCACCAGTGTCCGTTTTATTGTAATGGTGTACTGACCAGTCGCGCACAGCAAAAAAAGCGCCAGTGTTCTGTTCACACCTAGAGTGTTTATATTTGGATGCTGTAGAAGTTAATTCAACACTGTAAGATTTAATTTTACACTACAGGTGTTTATTAAATATCGAGGGTGTTAGCTAATTCAACACCAGGGATTGTCTGTGTATGCATAAAGATGTATTATTTTATCAAATTGTGATTTTTTTTCTTTTTGTCTTCAACAAGCTCTTAATTTATTTTTTGGACCAGTACTGAATTTCGTCTTCTTTTTATTGTATTATCGAACCAAAGTGCTTCAATATAAAAAATGTACATATGTAAATTACATACAATTGTTTTAATGTGTGTCAACATTAATTTTGTAAGGTTCAGTATTTCAGCTATTTTTAAATGTTTGCTACTATTGTTTATAATATATATATATATACACACACAAAATAATAATATTTGGTATTATTTGAATAATTCGAATTTCATAAAGACGTAGATGATTATTCTCTATTGTGTTTTATGCTGCCGATACGATTTGATGGAAGCATTGTTATTGTATTTGATATGACAGTTCATTTACTATTATCCTCTGAGAAATGTGAGCATTTTTGTTTTTTTGGTGATTTTTGTAAACCTCGTCAACAACTCATTTTTATGAAAACACGAGACCTTAAAATGTGTACCGAAATGCCTTGTAAGCTGTCAGTAATTTGAATAAAATGTGTAAAATAATATGCAAAAAATATATATGAATAAGGAAAATATTCCAGTTGCAAAGGAAATTAAATTGTAATAATAGGCTCAGCGAGGACCAAATTAATCCAACCAGTTTTGTGCAAGAAACTGCTAAATAAATAAAAATAAATAAATAAATAAATAAATAAACAAATAAATAAATAATAAAAAAAAAAATAAATAAATAAAGCGATTCAGTATAAATTTTACGTGTTTGACTAGGAAGATGTCTAAGTCATAAGCAATCAACCGAACAACAAACCAAGCAAAAAATTAAATAAACATAAAAATAAAATAACACGTGAAGAGGAAAAATAAAAGTAAAAATAAAAAAATAAATAAACAAACAAACAAACAAATAAACCAGTCAACTAATTATTTTAATAGTTGCACATTTTCTTTCTTCCTTTTTTCTTTCTTTCCTTCTTTCTCATTTTTGGTAAATACATTGTCCACTTCAAAACCCCTGTACATAACTTCCATCCCCTTATCCATGGCCACGACTCGCCTTTTTATCTCTTTATTTTTTTTTTATCCACATAGGTACCCGTGTTTTATGTTCCGATTATCTGGAAAGTATTTCATGAAATGCCTCCGTATTCTCATCCAGACATCAAAGAAAGTTTTATACAAAGAGCGATTTCTTCACGACGGTGAATCTTCATGGTGAGTTAGTATTTCTATGGCAATCGCCGAGTCAGACTCCACTAATATGGGGACCGAGGTTGTGCACTCCAAAGGCTCTTAAAAAAGCAATATTTTCTACTCAAGGTTTAGAAACTTCAGTTCGTGCGTGGAAAAAAAAATCGACAAAAGAAACAGCGAAATGAGATGAAAAGAACTTTGTTTCTATGTTTTGAGAGAAGTTTGGCGTGATCTATCTATCTGTCTGTCTATCTGACAAATGTTTTTATTTTCATTCTGCAAGTGAAAAAGTTGTAAGTGGTACATACATTTGTATGATATATTTGGCCCATAAGTTACACCTATATATATTACTCATCCACCTAACCGCCTGTCTATCTATCTATCTATCTATCTATCTATCTATCTAGTCGTCGCCCACTTCCTTCATTTGGCCCAATGCATTTGAATGCCACGAGTCTGTGGGTGGATACGCATTGCTTGATGAGATAGGTTATAGTTTGTCTCTTTTTGGGGTAATTGTCTTGTTGTTTGCATTATCTAAAATGCTTCAATGAATAGACATAGGGAGAGACAGAGCGAGCGAGCAAGCGAGCGAGAGAGAGAGGGAGAGGGAGAGAGAGAGAGGCAGAGAGAGAGAGAGAAAATATAAACACAGGGAGAAATGGCTAAACAGTTCAGTCCTCCACAGCACCAGCTCTCGTGCATGAATGGAGAAAGGGATAGTGTGGTCTCAATTGGAGCGAGGAGCCCTTTGAAGTGTTGCTTATTATCACAGGGATTCCTGCATGTAGTCTAAACGACGCTCATGACACGGAAAAGGCTTCTTTTGTCGCCAATTTGATCGCCCCATCTTTTTCAAAAAGTGTCTCGAGCTCTTAGTTCCGCCCATCAAACTGAGAGGGAAACGAATTCGAGTAGAGAGTGTGCATGTTCTCAAAGTCACTGAAAACGCGACAGTGTCGATGCCTGCTTTCTTTTTTTCCCCTTCCTTCTCTCAGCGTTCTTCTGCTTTATGCCAAGAAAAAAACAGAAGAGAAGAGAAAAAACGAGTTCACATTTTCACAAATTCTATTTTCTGACCATTGAGGAAGGATCATTTTACGTAATGATATTTTTTCTAATGGGAAATAAATTAATATAATTTATTTATTTTAAATTTATTTTATTAGCGTTTACTTTTTATGGTGTATTATATTTCTTTGGCTGTTTTGTAGACATTTTAATTTTTTTAAATAAACCACCAATTATTATTATTATTATTATTATTATTATTATTATTATTATTATTATTATTATTAAAGTTTAGTCATAAAAGTAACTTCCACTCCATGTGCTCTGCGTGGCAGCAGAGACGCAGACAGACATTTCTTGCACATTTTCTTGCACATGTCCTTCCGTTCGCTAGGAAACCTTCCCTCCTTGAGAGCTTAATGTAGTCATTATCGCCACTTCTTGAGCAGGACAAAAAGAAGGAAAATTCGAGCGACACTCACCCCCCTTTCCTTTTCAGATAGTTCGAGACTGGTTATGATGAGATTCATTTAAAAGTTTTCCGTTTTAAATGTTTTTTTTTGTGTTCACGACAAGTTTTACATTACAGTTCAGGTGACTGGCAGCTAATCTGTTAGCCAGATACATGCTCTGAATTAATTTCTTCCTCTTCTAGCATGCTAGAAAAAAAACGTTTTGGTGATTATTTGTAATCGTTGCCTTTGGTAAAAAAAAAAAAAGGCTGAAATAAAAGCGCCTGGTTTCGCTCTTTGTTATAGTGGCAAATCAGGGTTCACTTGAGTGTGAAATATCATTTCTTTGTGGAAAAAAAATAATGAAGGCGATAATCCGACTTCCGGAAACCGTCCTGCATTATTTAACAAAGCCCCTTTAATAGGGGATTAGCGGTTCCCAAGAAAAAAAGCATCTCCTCATCTCCTCTCACTATTCAGCATCTTATTTCATGTCATAATTACACGACACAGGGTGACTGGAAGGCGCAATGCTAAATGATAGGACAGGTGCAATAGCAACAAATATTATAAATTAACCATTAACACCAAACTATGATTGAGAATCAATAATAATTCAAACAGCCCTTACCCTCCCCTCCCACTCATTTCCTTCTTATAGACCCCTGCTTAAACATTAGACTGTAAAAAAAGCAATGATAAATGAAAATAATTGAATAATGTTCTTGCGTTGTAATATTATTTTTAATCAGGCATTTCATCAGAGCAAAATCCCAATGGATGAAATGAAACGTGAATTCAACAATGCCAGAGTATGGTATGCGTTAAATCTGCATTTAGATATTTACATAGCTACTGTGCGTATTGGAAATTATGTCACGTGATGAGAATATAGCACAACAGGATAGAGAAGAATGAGAAATAAAGTTTAATATGGCTAAAACAGACATTTCTCTTTTATTTGAACGCCCTCCGCTATTAGACCAGGCCCAGTAGTGTGAAACAAACAATAATTTAAAAATAACTTTTAATGAAATATATAGGTGTATATATACCTGTATATAGGTAAACAGGTATTAAAACCCCTCCCTACTTTACTACTTTACTTTATCTGCATGCATTTGAATACTACACAGATCTAAGCAGAGATCGCTGCAGTGTTCCTCCAAATATTTCCTTTTCAGCCCTTAAAAAAGAAGAACATCATGTATGGGATATTGCATGACAGCCGCATAATCATCATGGCCAATGTTATGCGTCGTAAACAGCCATAGAGGACCATTTAATCTCCCAAAATATCGTGCCTACATTTTTAATATCTAAGAACGATTCGAGGTCTATAATGTACACATTTTATAGAGTTGGAGATTTCCGTTCCGACACGTCGCAAAGGGACACCTGGATAGTGATGCTCACGGCACAGAGAAAATAAATCCTGAGTGGTGATATACTGTAAGTGTTTATTTGTGTCCGGCTGCACATCATTTAACACACGTAGGTGTTAATTAAACACCCAGGACTTCTGCTGTGTAACTTAGACTTACTGTCTATTAATATTAAGGCAATCCACCTATTAGGCACTAAGGTGTACACTTATCTTGCCAGTACATAACTGCAGATTTTACAGTAAGGACTTCTGACCTATTACCTCACCCATGAATGTGTTGTCAGAAAACGGTGGGGGCAGTAGTGCACGAGTGAGACTTGGATAATTTTTATGAGCTCTCTACATCGAATCAGGCGGATTATTCATCATATATCACATAGCAAGCTTTTTTTCTTTTTTTTTTAGCTTCATGGATGAACGAGCCTTCCATTCCATCCAATCGAGGGAAGCAGCCCCTGTAGTTCAGCGCGAAAACACGGATCTCTAACAGCCTCGCCATAGTGTGACAGTATGTACCCACAGCACTTCGCACCTGCGCTTTGAATAGGAGCCTCTTTCAGGGCTGAGACACGCTTGTTGGCCTTGAATCTCAAAGCAGCTGCGCTTATTTCCAGCCCCTTTGATCCTTACATTTCCCTCTCTAATTTGTTCGTATAGTTTGCGACAAGCACTTTATTCTATTCGCGATTAAAACGTAAAGTCTATTAAGGGGTATACATGAGCGAGCGAGCGACAGAGAAAGAGAGAGAGAGATAGAGAGAGAGAGAGAGAGAGAGAGAGAGAAAGAGAGAGATGCAATATCTCCTATATATGCTTCTGCAATATTCAGTTTCATGTAAATCATATTTGAATAATTAATGAGTCAAGGATGTTCCCATTCTCCTCAAGTTTTAAAAATGTCCGATTTTCCCTGTTAGAAAGCTATGTTCATTTGAAGAAAAGCATTTTTTTTTGTAAAATCTTTCAAAAGTTTTTTTTTGTGAAATATTTCATAATCTTTGATATAACGTCTTTATTTGCTTTAATATACACATACACAGCGTTATATTCTAAGCTAATATAATATGAGTATGACATAGGACACCATTTGACAATCCCTTATGGAATTATCAGAGTAATACGTCTACACTTATACTACACAACAACAACAATAATAATAATAATAATAATAATAATAATAATAATAAGGTGGAAATAAGCAAGAATCGTTTAGAGATATAAGCCATGTGGTTTGCTCATCCAAAAGCTCATCAAGCGCACATCAGATTTTAATTACATATAGCCCATAGCATACATACTTCAGCAGGTCAAAATCTAACCAAATGTAATTACAAAATTTCCATATTGCCCATCTTTATTATCGCCATGTAAGTGGTAAAAGAAATGGGATTGGCTAGGCTAGGCTTGGCCCTGCGCATTATTCTGTACATCAGCATAACAGCATCAGTAACAAAACAGGACATCAATCAACGCAGCAGCTCCACAGCAGCGCCACAATAATACAATAATAACGATAATGAAAACTAAAAAAGTAATGAAATCGCTTTTTTATTGCGACATCAGATTTGTGTAAGTGAGCTATACATCATCCTCCTGAGCCTGTGATAATGAATGGGTCGAATCTGCACATAACACATTAAGTGTTGCTGTAATATAATTAATCTTCACTTGCTTCAGAAATCTTTGTTATATATCACACGTGTATGGGTGATGGGTGTGTGGGGGGCATGAGAGGATGGACAAAGTGACAGGTATGGATTTTACTGGATGTGTATGGATGGCTAAAGAGAAAGTGTTTGCCCGAATTGGTGTTGGTTCCTTAAACTGGGAGAGGGCAATTCCAAGCTGTACCCTTGATTGGGAATTCCGAAGAACGCAAAACTGTTAATACGCATGTAACTTAACACGAAATCCAAACTAATTCCTTCCTCGGTTTGCTTCAGAAGAAACCGCTGTTATGTCTTTATGAAAGTGAACTAGAGTAACACACACACACACTCACACTCACACACACATATAATTAAACCAGGATCGCAGATCTCAAATCAAAAGGCATGAAATTCGGGAGATTTCGCATGGTCATAATTCACTGCCAGTCACAGCATAAATGGCAGTCCTACATCATGATCAGGCTCGGTAATACTATATGTTCAGGCAAAGAGGTGTACTTACTGCCTGTGCACCCCTGCTGCTGGAGGACATGCACTCCCCATCTTCTACCCGCGCACATCTGCGCTGCACAAGCCCCAACCTCTGGAGCTGAAAAAAAGAGACGGGTATGTTAGAAAAGGAGACACAAATAGCACCTTAAGAAGTTGGGAATACTCTCGATTGGAATACATGTGTATGGAATGAACAGTGTCTCACACACACACACATATGAATATATATTGTGTGTGTCATATATATCTAATATTTTATGATGATGTTTTATTATTATACACTTTAATATACACACAGCATAACATATGCATATCATTTTAACATATACCTAGGGTTATCTCTTATCAATATAACCATAAATGATTCTGAATGTATTAATACTCTTTAGAAAGCTCTCAAAATGCTGAACCATGTAAAAATCATTTAAAAAGTAACACTGCAAAATTTTAACCAAATGAAACCTGAAATAAACGTTCCTAGGACAGGGAGTCCGCAAGTACCCATCAGTACATTCTATATTTTTGTATCTTTTTTTCCTAATTGGCTTGCCATATTATCCATAGCACATATTTGGCAGTGAAGGTAACCCGTGGCCATTTAGTCTAAACAAACAAACAATCAGAATAGAATAGAATAGAATAGAATAGAATAGAATAGAGTATGAATTCATAATGCAAAAACATTCCTCTCCAGCATACAAAAACACCTTTAAATATACAATAGTATAAAATAGAAGAAAGGGCGGAAGTAAGGCAGAATAAAACAGAACAAAATGAAATAAAGAATACAGTTGAGTAGAACACTCTCAGGTAGAATAGAATAGAATAGAATAGAATAGAGCAAACTGCCTCGACTAAGAAGAAAAAAATAAAAATAAGTTACAATTCACGAAGAAAGGTTTCTGTTTCTCTAACAAAAAATGGCAAAAGCCCGTTAAAGAGCAACTGTATCATCATACATCATAAAGTACAAAATGTTTTTAAAATGCAAATGTGAATCGATAACGGGACGTTTTAAGTCATTGGGTTCTTTGCACTATTTCACACGACTTCTTGGTAATGCGTGCGTGTATGTATGTATGTATGTGTGTGTGTGTGTGTGTGTGTGTATGTGTGTGTGTGTGTGTGTGTGTGTGTGTGTATGTGTGTGTAAGTGTGTGAGTAGCAGTGGGAGCGCGTCGTTCGTGTGATCAGCGTAGCAGCACCGAAGACTTTTGGGTCATTTCTTCATCTCCCGCAGAAAAAAGACATTATGCCACTCCCTATTGACATACCCCGCAATATTTGTCAAACATTCCGAAATTACAAATTAATGAAATGTACCACGACCCTGCAA
>JAOVYV010000045.1:4894427-4908597 GCA_025674545.1 Hassar affinis | reverse complement strand
AGCAAACCTGTGCTCTTACCCTCTAATTGAACCTTCACACTCTGCTCTTACTGGTGCAATGTGCAATTAATGAAGATCGGCCACCAGGCTGGTCCAGTTTAGCCATGAAACCTCCGACACTAAAATGACAGGTGTTTCAGTTTCATTGTCTAACCCCTGTATTTTGTTTCTGTACCTCTGTCTGTTAGACACACGGTCTGGAACAGTTTGTTTTAGATTTCATTCAGATTGTTTGTGATGATCGTGGTGGACGTGGAGGTTTTAAACAAGCCCGGTCTGTGATTAAGAGTCCCCTTTGCTGTTCAGGGTGCAGCGTGAGTCCTGCCCCAGTGGACCTCTAGGCATTAATCGCCTGTAGCAGTTCATCTTTTCACCACTAGGTGCAATGATAATAATAATTGAAATGATTGCACAGAACCGAGAAATGCAGGCAAACCCATTGGGGCATCAGCTTATTACTTATTACTGTCGAATAGCGCGATTGCTTTGAAGTCACTCATCAGAGATAATTTAACAGGATGTACTGTACAATGCATGGAGTTGTGAATGATGGTGTCACGGTTGTGGTGATCTCGTGTGGTTTGGGTTTAACGTGGATCTTTAACCTAGAAAAGTGGTGCATGTGTATCAGTAAAGCGTTATGGACCATAGATCATATTTAAAGGGGCACATTCATATTCATCATATTCATCACATCAAAATCTGGAGTTGCATTGTTACTTAACTTCCAGTTGTGTTACGTTAAGCAGTGTGTGACTTGCGGAGACGGATTATTAACCATGATGGCTTGGCAATAATGTACTGTAGCTACTCACACAGTGTGAGCTCACAGTGACCGGGCATTTACAGAACACACGGAATGAACGTCTAAATGACCAAAGACAGTTCACAGATTTTGTGTATCATGTCTTTATATCTTTGTGGGGATTAATGTCCCCGTAAGGATAGGAATGTCTGATATTTTTGACCTTGTGGGGACATTTTGCTGGTCCTCATAAGTTATGAATAAATAAAAGAGCCTTTTCATTACTGAGGTTAAGGTCAGTGTCAGGATTCAATAACTGCATTAATAATTATGTGAATGGAAAATCCTCATAAGTATGACAGTAGCATGACATGACTGTGTGTGAGTGTGTGTGTGTGTGTGTGTGTGTGTGTGTGAGAGAGAGATGTATTTGTTATAATAGTGTAGTCCTTGAGAGAGTATGACAGAGCTCAGTCCTGTAGGTCAGTCTGAGGGAACAGTGAATCACACACAAAGGCCGAGTGTGTGAGTTGGAAACCCCGTCTCTGCACCTACTGCTGTTCCTCAAGGCTCCTTTATTCTGCACGGTGTGTGCTGGAGTTTATATGAGTGCGTGTCTGGCTGCTGGACTCGCAGAGAGGCTGAGGGGGATCACTCTCCACACTGACTTATCTTTTCTGGGTCTTATGAATGGAGGATGGAGGTGAAAGGCCTTAGTGGTGTTTCCAGGCTTTTATCAGCCTCTGGGCTGTGACCTGGCTCTCAGCTCAGATTGGCAGAGGAGATGCAAATGGAGATGATCTGGGAGGACAAAAAGGAGGAGCAGAGATACTTAAGTTTTAAAAGGTCCAGAGCTTTACTGTGAGTGTACTGAACAGGTATAGATGCTGAGAGAGTAGTCTCTCTCTGAGACAATATGATACACATCCTGACATCTGATCCATGAAGGATACAGTTACATTAGCTAAGAAATACAGTGAATACAGTTTTGAGCTAACATATAGTTTGACTTTAATAGAAAAAATTATTGTTATCTTTGAGTAATATGAAGCCACACCCCCTGCTCTGCTCACCTGAGACTGACAGGCAGAGCAGCCATGCTTCTTTCACTGATAGTGACAGGCACAAAGGCCACACCTTCTTCACTGATAGTGACAGGCACAAAGGCCACACCTTCTTCACTGAGACTGACAGGCACAAAGGCCACACCTTCTTCACTGAGACTGACAGGCACAGAGGCCACGCCTTCTTCACTGATAGTGACAGGCACAAAGGCCACACCTTCTTCACTGATAGTGACAGGCACAGAGGCCACACCTTCTTCACTGAGACTGACAGGCACAGAGGCCACGCCTTCTTCACTGAGACTGACAGGCACAGAGGCCACGCCTTCTTCACTGAGACTGACAGGCACAGAGCCACGCCTTCTTCACTGAGTGTCCAAAGAGAATTATTACACCATTCACCAACAATATGACTTGAGACGTGTTTATTCTTCTGCATGTCTATCCATAAAACTGCAAGAATTCTTTGTACCAACCAATCAGAAGTAATCCGACTGTAGATGTGTACCATACTGTGAGATTGTGCACACACACTCTGTCAGCTGTGGAGATATCAGAGCTGGAAAAAGAGAATTTCAGATCGAATTTTTATATGCAGGAATATCAGCCCATAGGAATGGAAAAGGAAATGAAGACTGTAAATGAAAACAGAGAGAAAGGAAGTGGGGGAGAGAGAGAGAGGGAGAGAGGGAGGGAGAGAGAGAAAGAGAGAGAGGGAGAGAGTGTGAGAGAGAGAGAGAGAGAGAGACAGAGATAGAGGGGGAGAGAGAGAGGGAGAGAGAGAGAGACAGAGAGAGAGAGGAAGTGGGGGAGAGAGAGAGAGAGACAGACAGAGAGAGAGAGGAAGGGAGAGAGAGAGAGAGGGAGATAGGAGAGAGAGGGAGAGAGAGACAGACAGAGAGATAGAGAGGGAGAGAGAAAGAGACAGACAGGCAGAGAGAGAGAGAGAGACAGAGAGAGAGACAGAGACAGATAGAGACAGACAGATAGAGACAGACAGAGAGAGAGACAGACAGAGAGAGAGAGAGAGAGAGGGAGAGAGAGAGAGAGAGACAGAGAGAGAGAGACAGATAGAGAGACAGAGAGAGAGAGACAGACAGAGAGAGAGACAGAGACAGATAGAGACAGACAGAGAGAGAGACAGAGAGAGAGAGAGAGACAGACAGAGAGAGCGACAGAGACAGACAGACAGAGAGAGAGACAGAGAGAGACAGATAGAGAGAGAGACAGACAGAGAGAGAGAGAGAGACAGAGAGAGGCAGAGACAGACAGAGAGAGACAGACAGAGAGAGAGACAGAGACAGATAGCGACAGACAGAGAGAGAGGGAGAGAGAGAGAGAGAGAGAGAATGTCTGAGGCTGAACTAGAACTACTTTGGTTCTTTAAACCAGGTAGAGACACACTTTAGTCCTGAGCCTAGTTCTCCAGTTGTAAGTCTGGGATCATCTCAGCTGGTAGAGAGCGTTCCATGTCTTTGTGCCTGGAGAGATTTTAGTAAACTCTTATCTGTATTACAGCGCAGATGTTACGGATATTGCAGAATTATAACGGATATTCACCAGATCGGTTCATTTCAGTTTTCTGTCCAGCTGTGGCCACGATGCCTGTCTGGCTCTGATACAGATGTTTCCTGTCACAAGACCCAGTCCCGTATTAGACGCGCAGTGGAACGAGGCCACACCTTTAGCACTTTTCTCACCCTTCATTTTAAAGTATGTCTCAGAGTGCGCTCTGTTCTATTCCTGAGCAAAGAGCAGGCATTTAACGTCTGCATCCTGAGACTCGGGAACAGCGTCCAGCTAGAAGACACGCCCTTTTTCACTTCAACAGAAAAAAACTCAAATCGAGAAGAACGTGAAGAACGCGAGCTGGTCTTGCTAGAGACTCTGGTATGTTTTTAATAACGAGCGGGGCCAACTTTCACAGGAAGAGGCAATTTGACTGAGATGACAGAAGAACTGGAAACAAGTTCAAAATGTTTCTAATCCAGTGGCTATAGCTTCTAACCCACAAAAACGTGTCACGGCGAGGCTGTTTTATTTAAAATGTCCAAACCCCTTAAGGATTACACGCTTTAGAGGTCACAGAGATAACAGACGTTGGATAAACGTTTGATTTTTACCAGCATGACCCTTTCAGAAGTTCTTGTTCAGAGCACTGGGATCTAAAATGTGAAGCTGTTGGTGCTTGAGGTTCTCTGCTTTGTTGAGTTGAAAACCTGGAGGTGAACCTCTGTTTGTTCTTTCCCTTTGTCTTTCCACAGTTGAAACAGTAGATGTGCTGAAAGTGTTAGAGTTCCCGAACACCCGCGAGGGAGTGGAGAAGACTTCGGGCTTCTGCGTGAACCGGAAATCGTCCCAACCCGATGTGGCCTACAGAATGGGAAAGGGGGCTCAGATCAGCGCTCCCACCAGACAGCTCTTCCCAGGTAAATAGCCTTCACACGTTTTTAAGCTTGGTAACTGTGGCTTGATTCCATAATTTGGTGCAGTGCAGCTCACTCGCTCACAAGTGAAGGTTATGAGGTCAAATCCCACCACAGACAAGCTGGCACTGTCGGGCCCTTGAGCAAGGCCTTTGACCTTCAACTGCTCAGTTGTGTAAAATGAGACAGATATACAGGAAATAGCTCTGGATAAGATAAGAGCGTCTGCCAAATGCAGTAAATGTTGGTTTTGTGCTGGAGGTACGAGGAACGAGGTGGTTTGATTTCTTTACATTTACATTTAGGGCATTTGGCAGACACCCTTATCCAGGGTGACTTACATTTATCTCATTTATACAGCTGAGCAGTTGAGGGTTAAAGGCCTTGCTCAGGTGCCCAGCAGTGGCAGCTTGATTGTGCTGGGGCTTGAACCCCCAACCTTCTATTCCGTAACCCATCATTAACCCAACCTTAACCATTGAGCCACCTCTGCCCCAGTCAGTACCCAGAAGTCATTATGAGGGTTAAGGGCCTTGGTGGTGCTGGGGCTTGAACCCCCAACCTTCTATTCAGTAACCCAAAACCTTCACCATTGAGCCACCCCTGCCCCAGTCAGTACCCAGAAGTCAGCATGAGGGTTAAGGGCCTTGCTCAGGGGCCCAGCAATGGCAGCTTGGTGGTGCTGGGGCTTGAACCCAGTAACTGTCTATTCAGTAACCCAACACCTTACCCATTGAGCCATCCCTCCCCCATTTCTGAAGTATGTGACGATATTTTGTTGAATCCAGCTCTAAAGTTTCAGGAATACTCCAAGCGGGATGTCATTGGACTCCAATGGCGTCCTTTTAAATATTGATTGTTGCAGGTTTCAAAAAGTGTCCCGTATATTCTTCTGATTTTTTCATCAGAACCTTAATGATCAAATCTTCAGCTAGTCTGGAAAAGTCATGTTCAAGGTAATTTTGGTATCTTCTTACCAGTCTGCAATTCCAGTTTATTGGAAGGGCATAAAATATTTTTTCCCCATCTCCATGACCAGGAATGTTATGAGTGAGTAAGTAAGTAAGGGCGGTGTAGCTCAGTGGTTAAGAAGTTGGACTACTGACCCAAAGGATGTGAGGTCAAATCCCACCGCAGCCAAGCTGAATAGACGGTTGGGGCTTCAAGCCCCAGTACCATCAAGGTGCCACTGCTGGGCCCCTGAGCAAGGCCCTTAACCCTCATACTGACTTCTGGGTACTGACTGGGGCAGAGGTAGCTCAATGGTTAAGGTTGGGTTAATGTTGGGTTACTGAATAGAAGGTTGGGGGTTCAAGCCCCAGCACAATCAAGCTGCCACTGCTGGGCCCCTGAGCAAGGCCCTTAACCCTCAACTTCTCAGTTCTGGATAAGGGCGTCTGCCAAATGCCATAAATGTAAATGTAAGTAAGTAAACACCGACGTTCCAGCATTATTCTCATGAAAGTAAACGGTAATGGACGCATGTCTTGGTGAAGCTGTCCTCAGAAAGGTCAGGCTTACACCGTGCTTGATTTAAAACCTGATTAGAGGAAAACCAGATGTGCTGACAGCTGTTTTGAGAATACTATGGCAGATGTTCTGAGTCTGCTACTGTAAGTAAATGAATTTTCTGCGATTGTGAAGTTTCTGCATGTGGCGTTGTGCAGCTGGGGTTTGTTCCGTTTGGTGTTTTGGATCCCTCGTTATTTTCCACCATGCTAACTCCTTTTCGATTCTTCCTACCACAGCTGGAGTGTTCCCTGAAGACTTCTCCATCTTGACCACCCTTAAACCCAAAGCTGGTCTCCAGTCCTTCCTGCTGTCCATCTACAACGAGCAAGGCGTCCAGCAGCTCGGCGTGGAGGTCGGACGCTCTCCTGTCTTCCTTTACGAGGACCAGACAGGCCAGCCAGCGCCCGAGGACTACCCTCTGTTCCGTTCCCTCAACCTGGCTGACGGAAAGTAAGAGCAAACATGGCTGTGATTGGCGTAGCTGTATCTCTTCGGAGACTGTTAGTAGAGATTTGCAGTGTGTCTCTTGCTTTCTACACTTTCTCTGTAACCTTCAAAAGCTGGTGTTGGTTTAGCTGAAAGGCTGTGCTGATAGAAAGAATTAGCTTTGCTGTGCTAATAAGGCTCAGCTGTGTTATAAACCCTAAGTGTCAGTGTAGCTGGGTTTGTTTTTACGGTGCTGTTTAGACAGGCAGTGTTAGCTTAGCTGTGACTTACGACTCTCTGTTGGCAGGTCGTCCTTCTTCAAAGATGATGGTAGCTTAGCAGAATTATGATGCTTTTTGCAAAGGCAGTGTCATAAACGTCCTTCCAAACCATTTAGCATGTTCCAGCTTTTTCCAGCTAGAAGCTCTGAGCGTTTTCAGCGCTAGCTTAACTGCGTCTTTGCGGTTCTTTCCATACTGCTGTAATGACAGACTTCTCAGCCCCGCCCTTCCTATTTTGAGCTTTCTAAAGTTGTAATCAGAAATCACTGCCTGCTTTTTTTTCCAGCGTCCTTTGACTAACCACAGTGCATATGATAAACTTGTAGCACGCTCGCAGCGTCTGTAGTTTTCCCAGAAGATGTTATTATTGGTAGCTCTCTGATTTATGGACATTCAGGGGACTTAGTTCTTTAATGCTAAGCTCTTTAACTAGGAAGCCCTGCCCAGTCAGTGTTAGAGAAGAAAAAAAAAAGGAGGAAAAATTGGCAGGGTGGCAGATGGGGCCTGTTAAACGTGACCTTTCAACTTCGGTGATTATCGCATCCAATAAAGCTTCATATTCCAAATTCCTCATTTTGCAGCATTTCTGAGCAGCAGGACACGAGCAAACACAAGGGCTGTCCTGAAACCTGGATCTCATTAATTTTGTTCTGAAGTGTAAACAGAGGTTTTGCTGCTAATTATGTTGATTTTATGGAGCTTGACAAGCCAAGACAATAGCTGAAGTGCCAAAAAAGGTGTCAGACAGCTCCTAAGGGATGACTGCGGTAAAGTGGTGAGCATAACAGACCTTGATGACTGACCTTGTTTTCCCTCTACAGCCAGAACCATCCGACAGAGTAATCTTTTAAACATTGTAAGACTATTGTAAGAGACCTGGTTACCTAGCAAAGCGGAGCTCAGGATTCCTGCCTGCCATATTATGTATACTAATAATAAGTGCCAGAAAAACTGGTACAGCTTAACTCCGCCTACGCACGTCATTGGTTGCATCTGTCAGGGCGTGTATAAAGCGACAGACGTCTATGGAAGCTTTATTAGATAGACGTTTATGGAAGTATTAACTGGTATACCAGTTTTTCTGGTACTTCAGTGTAATTTTTGTATATTTTGACAATTTGGCAAAAAAATATGGATCTAACAGGAGATAAGCCATGAGTGAAGAAACTGGAACAAGCTTAGAGCAGTTCAAACTCACTAACTACACAAATGCAGGATAAGATTTCATGAAGAGACAGCAGAGTATACAGAAACAAACGGATCAATGACATAAAACAGGTGCATACATTAGGATAATCATCCAATGACAGAGCAAAAGTCTCTAAAGTATCAGGATGCTGAAAAAGACTAAAATAGCATGTATTCTCTTCAACTGCCTATTAAAATAATATTATTCATGACCCACAGTGAACCTAGTAGACAGTTAGTGAGGAACCAAGGATCTCGCTAAAGTGTCTGCCTTTCCTCTTATCATCATGAGGTTTCATTTACGGGTTTATGCTGTGGTTTATGAGGCTTATTCATGCTTTATTTAAAACTAATCCCTTTAGATTAATAGTCTGTGTGTTCCCCAGGCACACTTTGTTCATATTTCAGACATTCAGATGATAAGTAGAGCATGCTTTATGACTTTCTGCAGTCTAATATCAGCTGAGAAAATACATTGTTCTGAATTCTTCAGGACGTGCATTTAGAATTTTGAAGTCCCCAATAATCCCTGTTTTGACTGCCCACTTCCCTGTCCGACACACTTTCTACAATGTTCATGCTGTCTGTCATGCTGACCAACCATTTTGCAGTTTAATGAGCCTAATCCGTGTTGAAGGTGGAATGTGTTCTGGTCTGGAATGTGGAGTAGTTAAGGTGTAAGAGCTGGAGGATTCGTGTGTGCCCTTTGTTAGCCCATCCAATAGTCATATTCTGAAAGCATAAGGAAGGTTTATTGCCATGGTTCAAGTACAGTGAAGTACCAGAAAAACTGGTACAGGAGCCTATGCAAAATACACAGCAACCACATCATTGGTTGTATCCACCAGTACGTATGTAAAACGACAGACATCTACGGAAGCTTCTAGAGCTGCTTCCGCCATGACAGTGGCACATTTTACGATTTTCAGCCCAGTTTAATAGCTGGAGCTCATGAGATGGGTAACAGAATTTTGGTAGAAGTATGAGAATTTCAGTGGTATAACTGTGACTACAAGAATTCAGGCAAAACCTCGAACTTACGACAGCAGCGTGGCCGTAAAAAGACTCTGGGTGAACGTGACGAGCGTCAACTGGCGAGAACCATAGGGGAACATACCAAGGATTAACGGGTGTACCAGTTTTTCTGGTACTTCTGTGTGTATGGTTCTCTGAGGGAGAGTCAGTGTGCTTCAGCCATATAGTCTCCAGGATTCCCACAATACACTGCTTATATATACATATATAACATGTCCAGTTCTCCAATGCTGAAGATTCTAATGAAGGGCCAGAACATCTCTTGAACTTGGAGCTTGTTATTTTGACTTGAGAAGGTCCTGAGAAAGGGTTTGACATTGTGTGTTCATGTCTGAGGCTGGTCAACAGCATGTTGTCCTCACACACGGTTCCTGTTTCTGTTTTACAGGTGGCATCGTGTGGCCATCAGTGTGGAGAAGAAGACTGTGACCATCATTGTGGACTGCAAGAAGAAGATTACTAAGCCCTTGAAAAGAAGTGACCATGCCAACCTCGACACCAAAGGCATCACTGTGTTTGGCAGCAGGCTTCTGGATGAGGAGGTCTTCGAGGTAAGGGCCTTGAGTCTATGCTAAAACCGACTGAGTATTAAACAATAGGTTTGAGTGATGGAATACTTGCTTACCAAAGATGGTACCCTCAGAGGTATCATGGAGTCCTTAGGGTCCATTCATGTACCTTCATGGGGTTCTGTAAAAATATGTTTTATGTGGTGTAGAGGGTAGTGCTGGCACCTTGTGCCTCGGATTACTGCAGATGTTCACATTATTCCAGTGCTTGCATAGGTTTCTTTCAGGTTCTCTGGTTTCCTGGGACACCCCAAAAACATGTCAGTGGATTAGCCACTCTAAATTGGTGAGTTGAGGTATGGAAGAGTGAGCAAATGTGTATCTATGGTTTCCCATCCAGGGTGTACTGCCTGTATAGAGTTTCTACTATAGGCTCCAGAGTTTCTGAAGATGAATGAATACTACAACTCGAGGTACCCTTAAAGGTACCACCCATTTGACGAAAGGCTTGAAACGGGCAGAAAGGCAGATGTTGGGGTTCTTGATGCTTCTTGTTCAGGAGAAAGGAATGGCTCTTCTTCCCATGACATTTCCAGAAGGCTTTGAAACCCTTTAGTTTCAAGGGTGTTTCAGCTTTTAGTAGTGGTTCAGTGGTTACATTGGTGAGCTGTAGATTTAAGTGGCGGTTTGAAGTCTGAACAGACGAGCTTCTGCTGGATGCTTTAGCATAACGTACTCTGTCTCTCACCTCACCGTTCAACCAATTTCCATGAGTAGCTGAGATATGGTAGGTGGATCAACCAAAGAACCACATCAGGACCTGCTCACAAGTTTAGTTATATATAATATTGGAGTCTGCTTCTGTAGAATAGAATGTGATCTAGGTTGCCAGTTATAAAGTTAGACATGCGTTTTAGGACCATTTTAGGAATGATGGACTGCTACCGGGACTGGGTATGGATATACTGGGTATACAAGATGATGAAATAAAACATTAAGGTTGTAGGCTAGCTTGTTGGCTTAGTCAGGAGATTGGGCGAGTCCGTGAATCTCTGAATGATTAATTGACTTATAGGTCTCAAGAACCCCCTTTACTGGTTTGATATGTTCTTTGAAGAACTGTGGATGCAGACCACAACATACACCTCAGGTTGGAAGGGATTGTCTCAGTTCACCTTGTAATTAAAGCCATTAAGGCCAGAGGAGTCCCTTTGTTCTCTCAACCCCTTAGAGATCAATACAGAGACAAAGTTTAACCCAAATAAAGTGGGAATGCAGGAAAAGCACAAGGCTTTTTGGAAATTTCCTTCTTTGACTGTTAAATAGGAAGTAAATCCTGGAGCTGAAATTGCGAGAGTGACCCTGTTCACTAGGTTCACCCTAGGGTTCTTCCAGAGAGACAACTAAAGAACCATTACGTGATACAACTGATCCAATGAACTTATTCTAGCCAATCATTTGAGTTAATGACTTCACCAATTTATGAATAATTTGCATAAAATGAAGATAATCACCATTAGGGTTAGAGTAAGCTATGGAGGGATGGAGGAATGGAGGGAACTCGTACTCAGAGCCGTAGAACATCCTGCTGTCTTGGAGGTTAAAGCTTTAGTTTTGACTTTCTGATATTTATTACAGAGTTGTAGGAATACTTTGTGTAGAACTGGAGCTTGCCATGTGGACTGCAGGTGTTTTAAATGTTAAAAAAAAAAACCACAAGCTCTCTGAGCCAGTAAAAATTAGGTTCTGGTGTTTGGCTGTGGTGTAGGATAAGCATTACGTACTGTGTTCTGTTTTTAGCGTAAATTATGACTTTTACCAAAGATAAAAAATGCCAAAAGCCAATTCACCTCTTGTTCACTACTCCTAGGAATTTGGTGTTGGAGAGATTGTGTGTGTGTGTGTGTGTGTTGGCTGGGAGGACTGGGATGATTCTCAATTAGCACTCTTCTAGAAAACATCTGTGGTGCTTTTAAGGAAGGGAGAGAAAAACAGTTTGATGTGTACATTACAGTTGGGAGGGGGGTTGTGGTGGGGTGGGGTTGGTTGGATGACGACTTCAAAGGCACTTGGCTTTAATTAATAGCGATCACATGTGCATTTTCATTAATGATGGTTCTTTGCTAAAGTACAGTACGTACGTAGCGTTTAAGGGCGAAAGCCGTTGCTTCACACGGTGGAAGTGTTGGGAAAAACCTCTAACCTGGAGCAGTTTGTTGTTTTGTTGCTAGCCTGATTAGCCAGATAGAGTTCTCCTGAGGAGGGTGTGGAGGTCATTTAAGAGAGGGTACACAATGGCTGCTTGTCACGTGGGGTTGAAATGTGTTGCACTTGTGTGAGGAGAATGGTCAGTCAGACCCCGGGGTCAGCGTTTGTCCGTGAAGCGAAACGTTTGTTTAAAGTGGTGGTGGTGGGGGAAGGGGACTCGGTGTCTGGTGATTTCTCTAAGCAGTTATTCAGTTTGTCCTTTTTTTTGGTGTCACTCGTTTTCTAGACGAATGGAGCCTGAGACAAAAGTCGAATTCACGCTGTTTTGTCCGTAGAGCTCGGGTTCTGCTGCTGAATGCACTGACAGATCTTAACAGTGGGATCCCAGAGCCTGGTGGGATGTGTGTTTGGTCTGCATGCCAAAGGAAGGAGTGGTTCCCCCAAATAAACATCTTTTTTTAATGTAGCTTCATTCCTTAGGGAAATATGCAGCCCTGTTGTACATTCTTAGCTCTACAGTGTTCACAGACAGTCGGTCTTTAGGCCAAACCTTAAGCTTTAAATGCATTGATGGTCTTTCTGTCCCAAAAAATACTGCTCATGTACTACTCAGAGTAACGTAACACTTCTTAAGGTCGCCAGTAAGAAATGTTTTTCAGTTCATTTTAATATTTGTTCGTTACTTGAGTGATTTACTGTATATTCCCTGTTGTTTTGTCAGTTTATTAAATGATGAATTTTCTTATTTATTTAATTATTATGAATATTTTACTAATTTCATTTTATTTTGACTAAACTGGTATAAACTTGGACTTAAGAATTTATTTTAAATATATAAAAAAATGTGCACAGTTGCTTTTTTATTGCTTTTTTCCCCATGCAGCTAAAACATGCCTCTCAGCATTGGTTGCCAGATTGATGAAAGGTCCGCTACCCATAGTGCTCTGTTACTTTGAGCAAATAACATAAAATATTTGAAAAATTGCCTCAGTAACGTTAATCATATGAGACATGAAAGCATTTTATGTTCATTTCTGCTGGAAAAATATATTTTTGTAGAATCTGACTGCAGAAACATGCAGCTCAGCATGGTTGCCAGATTGACTAATGATCCGCTACAATAATGCTGCGTTTCTTTGAACAATAAAATAAAATATTTGAAAAATTGCCTCAGTAATGTTAATCAGACGAGACATGAAAGCATTTTCTGTTCATTTCTGCTGTAAAAATATATTTTTGTTGAATCTGACTGCAGAAACATGCCGCTCAGCATGGTTGCCAAATTGACGAATAATCCGCTGAAATAGTGCTGTGTTACTGTGAGCAATAATATAATTTTTTTTAATAATTGCCTCAGTAATGTTAATCAGACGAGACGTGAAAGCACTTTCTTTTCATTTCTGCTGTAAAAATATATATTTTTGTAGAATCTGACTGCAGAAACACTCAGCCACTCAGCTAGGTTGCCAGATCTCTGAATAATCATCTGCATTAATCCAGTGCTGTGTTACTTTGAGCAATGAAATAAACTATTTGTGATGTTTTATTTGTTACCTAGCAAAAATGCTGAAGGTTTACCGTGTTTACTGGTGTTCTTCACAACATTTTATCACATTACTAAAGTCCTTCCAGTGCTCCTGTTCAGGTTTTGCCGAACCGTGCTGAAATTAAAATGGTTTTGAATCGCCTCGCCTTCAGCAAATCCATCGACGTAATTAATGATAAGCCTCCTATAGAATATCTGCTTTTCTTTTGTTTTTAAATAATATATTGGACAAGCTGAATGAATGTAATCTCGACAAGTTTGGACTTGCCGAAACATTCCACGAAAAAATGGCACCATTTAAGAGTTGCCTTTAATAGATCGACTGATTTTTTTCTTCTTCTTGCCCCTTAAACCAACACATATTTGGACTCCTGAGGTAGATTGGGTGTCAGCTGAGGTCTGGGAAACATAGTGCTCTCTGTTCAGCGCCAGAGAACAGGGGCACCATCTGTCCTTTCTTCTCCAGTGCCTCTGAAGTGCACACTGGGAAATATGGAGGAAATACCTGGTCAGCGTTCTGAAGCGTTTGCACCCCTCCTCTAAATCCAAACACTCCTGAATGTTTTCTCACAGCTGACACGTAGGCCTTTTGCCCCTGCTTGAGGTATGCAGTGTGCTATATTTTTCCTGCACCTCTCCACCCTTGGCCTCCCAGAAAAAGAACCGGCCGTCGAAATAGATTATAATTTGAGCATTATATAGTGTGGCAGTGACTCCGTCGAAGCCAGAGAGGATGAATGATGGGCTTTCATGGCACTTCCACATACCTGCTCCAGTGCAGACCCAGCCATGAGACCCAGCCATTCATCTGAGGCTCACTGCCTGTCAGACGCACTGATTTTATCCTCCATTTCTCCCTCACACACACACACACACACACTCTCCGCTGTGATGCCCTGCCCTTAGCTTAGCCTGCTCCATCTCAGTGCCTTTTCCTCCGGCAGAAACCGACAGGTCATGAGTTCAGGACCCTCACTGAGAGGAAGGATTACACTGAGTTCACAAACACACTGCGGAACAGGAGCTTATCCCGGCTCCCTTCTGTCATCCAGAGACAATTAATTCATTAGAAATATTTATTAGTCCATCTTCTGAAGTACTTTTTACATAAAGAAAGAAAATTATATATATATATATACAGTATATATGGATATATATGGATACACCTAAATAAAATGGGAATGGTTGGTGATATCAACTTCCTGTTTGTGGCACATTAATATATGGGAG
>JAOVYV010000045.1:4148574-4158574 GCA_025674545.1 Hassar affinis | reverse complement strand
CCACACGGACACGGGGAGGACATGCAGACTCCACACAGAAAGGACCCAGACCACCCCACCCAGGGATCGAACCCGGGACCTCTAGCCACCGTGTCGCCCCTGAAAGTTTATTGTCTTAGCTAATCAAGTATTTACAAGGTAAAGGGGCATTGTGTCTGGTTCATTTTACTCCAAAATACATTTATTGTAAATTGGTTTGGAAAACTAGAAAACCCTTTTTCATAACTATATCCTAAAACAGCCAATAAATAAATGATCATGTTTCTCTTTGTTTATATCAACTGTTCTCCTACTAAGACGACTTCAAACTTAGTTATTTTTTGTGTGGTTTGTTTATGTTAACTTGTGGTTATATTTATTCTATAATTATGTGTACTGTGATTGATATGCATGCATTTTTCCAACTCCAAAGTTCAAATATCTTTTTTTTACCCCAGAACTGATGAGTGTATTTTGAATTTGCAGCTGTTTGTGATTTAGCAGTGCCACATTGTGGTTATTATTGGTATTGCTTCATTTATAACTCACTACAGTCAGACTTATGCACCTTTTTTATTTATCAGTTAATATTTTGAGAATACAGAGTACAGTTCACAATGGTCAAGTGTGTGTTGACATCTTTCTATTATTTTTGTAAGTGTCACTAATATTATTGTTATTATCAGTGTGTCTATAACACAGAAACCTATTACTCAGAAGATATATTTGTGTGTGTGTGTAGTCAGTCATCCTGCACCACCAGAACATTGTGTGTGTGTGTGTAGTCAGTCATCCTGCACCACCAGAACATTGCCGTGGAGCTCATACTCCACGGTGCTCCAGTCGAACACATTTCCTCGTGGCACTCTGTGTTTCATGTTGGTGTACAGAGCATTGATTTGCATGCGTGACAGTGTGAAGTCCCACATGTTCACATCTGTCATCTCTCCCACAAAGCTCTGTGTTACCTCGAAGCCACCCAGGTGTGTGTCAGGGTCCTGACCAAGTAGCACTGTGCCATGTGGACGGATTTTGTGTCCTGGTCTGTAGATCTGTCGCGTGCTGCGGCGTCCATCCACATGGAATGCCACGATTCCGGTGAGGGAGTCCCACGTCAGACACAGGTGAGTGCGGAAGCTGGACAGGGGAGTGAGGCGGAAAAGTGCACCATCTCCTCCCAGATACAATGACATCCGTCCGTCCTTCTCACGCCATACATTGAGCTCATCTGTGCTGTTGGAGCGATATGCGAAGAGGATGACCTGCCGCTCGTCCTGTAGCTCAGTAGCAATGCGCACGCACAGCGTAAATGCTGAGAGAGCAAGAGGTTTCTGAGGAAAGAGCTTCACAAAACTGAAATCTGTCTCATATGGGAACAGGAGAACCTTCCCACTCAGACCTCCTGCAGAGCAAGAGAGAGAGAGAGAGAGAGAGAGAGAGAGAGAGAGAGAGATGAATAAGAAACAAAACAATAAGTAACACCTGTTGTGTATGCGGCTTTTATAGCAAAACAATCAACAATGGAGCGGTGTGATGAAATACGGTTTTCTGTAGTTGATTATTTTTCTTTAATAGCACAAACAGCACATGTTTTCTTTAACAACAAACATTTCCGTAACTGTCTCTCATGTAGGTTTCATGACTGGAACTCACTCCCCCTTTAAACAAAACACTTCCTCTCATAATATTAAACTCTGTCTCTCTGCTTTTGCAGTTGTTGATTCTGCTACAATGCCTGATATCATTATTAAATACTACTCCTATTGCCTCAGAGTGTATTGGGTGCTTTCATGTTTTTTTTGTTTGTTTGTTTTTTTTTACTGAGGAGAGGCTTCTGTCTGGCCACTGTGCAATAAAGTGGAGTGCTACAGTGATTGTTGACCTCCTGGAAGTTTCTTACATCTGCCCACAGGATCTTTGGTGCTCAGCCAGAGTGACCATTGGGTGCTTGATGACCACTTGTTCACCAAGGCCCTTCTACCCCAAATATAAATTTGGTAGGGTGGCCAGCTCCAGGAAGAGCCCTGGTTGTTCCAAACTTCTTTTAATTAAGAATTATGGAGGCCACTGTGCTCTCAGGAACTTTCAGTACAGCAGAAGTTTTTTTGTAGCCTTCCCCAGATCTGTGCCTCCATACAAGCCTGTCTTTGAGCTCTAAAGGCAGTTCTTTCCTCATCATCAGGGCTTGGTTTTTTTCTCTGATATGCATTGCCAGCAGTGGGACATATATAGACAGGGTGTGACTTTCCAAATCATGTCCAATCAACTGAATTTACCACAGTTGGTGATACCACAGTTCAAGAGAAATGTGAGGCCCCCAGAGCAAAATTTCAAGGGTCAGAGTCCAAGGTCTGAATACTTATGTACATATGAACCTTTAATTTATCCTTTAATAAATTTGCAAAATTTTCTAAAATTCTGTTTTCACTTTCTCATTATGGGGTATCATGTGCAGATTGATGGAGGAAAACTTTATTTTTTATTTTAGCACAAGGCCGCAACATAACAAAATATGAAAAAAGGGAAAGGGTCTGAAGGCTTTCTGAAAGCATTGTACAACCCCAAAGTTGTGATGTGTAACAAGTAAATAAAAACAGAACAGAATGATTTTATAAACCTATATTTTATTCACAATAGAACAAATATCAGAAGTTGACCATTTCATGAAAAATATTAGCTCATTTTGAAATAGATGGCAGCAATTCATCTCCAAAAAAGACACCAAAAGTCCACAAAAGGCTGGAAAAGTAAGTGGTACTAATAAAAATACAGCTGGAGTAGCCAGGAGCTCAGAGAGCAAGATTGTCCGTGCTCTCAGGGAGGGAGGGGCAGCATACATTCTCCCCCATGTCAATCAGCGCGACACTGTCCAATCATGGGCAGGAGTGCTCTCCTCCAAGTGCGCTACACTGCTACAATGAAAGTTGCATGGGCAGCAGTTCGAAAAGAGGCAGCGGCTTGCATCATGTGTATCGGAGGAAGCACGCAATGGCTTCACCCTCCCAGACTAGTAGTTCGTCGTGTGACAAGGGGGAAAGACTGACGGGTGGAAATTGGAGACAACTAAATTAGGGAGAAAATCGGGGGGAAAAAATAATAAATAAATAAATAAATTTTTTAAAATTAAAAAATTAAAAAATAAAGCTGGAGGAGCATTTTGCAACTAAGTAGGTTAATTGGCAACAGGCCAGTAACATGACTGGGTATAAAAAGAGCATTTTAGAGATGCAGAGTCTCTCAGAAGGAAAGATGTGCAGAGGTTCATCAATTTGTTTCTAAAAATGTCTGAAAATTTTCAGAACATTGAAAAAATTTTCCTCAATGTAAAATTGTGGAGACTTTGAATATCCAACCATCTACAGTACATAATATCATCAAAAGATTCAGAAAATCTGCAGAATATCTGTGCAAAGCCAAGGGGCAATATTGGATGCTCATGATCTTTGGGACTTCAGATGGCACTGCATCAAAATCCAGCATGATTCTGTACAGGAAATCACTGCATGGGCTCAGGAACACTTCCAGAAATTATTGTCTGTGAACACAGTTCATCATGCAATCCACAAATGCAAGTTAAAGTTGTATCACACAAAGCAGAAGCCATATGTCAACATGATCCAGAAACACTATCGTCTTCTTTGGGCTAAAGCTCATTTAAAATGGACTGAGGCAAAAGTTTAAAAAGTTTTAAATTCTTTTTGGAAACCACGAACATAATATCCTGTGGACCAGAGGGACCTTCCAGCTTGTTATCAGTGCACAGGTCAGAAGCCTGCATCTCTGATTGTATGGGGTTGCATTAGTGCCTATATTGAGGGCAGCTTAAATATCTGGAAAGGCACTATCACTGCTGAGCAGTAAATAGAGGGTTTAGAACACGTCTCTTTCAGGGAAGGCCTTGCATATTTCAGCAAGACAATGCTAAACCACATACAGCCATGAGAACAGCATGGCTTTGCAGTAAAAGAGTATGGGTGCTAAACTGGCCTGTCTGCAGTCCACACATTTCACCAATAGAACATTGGGCACGGGCAGCACGGGCGGCACAGTGGCGCAGAGCATACCTCTGTCGCCTCACAGCAAGAAGGACCCGAGTTCGGGGAAGCTACACAATGGGAAACATGGCCCCGTCCCAACTCTTTTGAGATGCGTGGCTGCCATCTAGTTCAAAATGAGCCAATATTTTTCAAGAAATTATAAAACCTCACTTTCAATGTGTTCTATGTTCTATTGCGAATACAATATGGGTTTATGGAAATGATTTTGGAACTTTTGGAATTGGGATTTTATATATCTATTTACAGTGAGTAAATACAGTAATGAATACAGTAATGAAAATATATAAACATAACACCCATAGCACCACTAAACAGTAAATATAAAAGTTGAAATATGGTCTAACAAGTTGCAGAGCATTGGGAGTGTGTGTATGTGTGTGCAGTCTTTGGTCCAGAACAGCTTATTTGAGTTGCAAGTATAGTGTTTAGTCCAGTTACTGGATATTGTGAAGTCTGATGGCTTGTGGAAAGCAGCTGTTACACAGTCTGGTTGAGTAGGCCTGAATGCTTTGGAACCTCTTACCAGACAACAGGAGGGTGAAGAGTATGAGTGAGGGGTGTGTGGTGTCACCCACAATGTTGGTTGCTTTGTGGATGCAGCGTGTAGTGTCTGTGATGGAGGGGAGAGAGACACAGATGATCTGCAGAGACAGTGCAATTCCCAAACCAGACAGTGATGCTGCTGCTCTGGATGCAAGAGATGTGGTCCCAGTACCCGAGTTGGGGGCAAGGTATATGCCAGGAATGTTTGTGTAACAGAGCATGTTTGCCTCTCTAATTGCAAATTGAAGCTGCGGAAATTAGATGCCTGCAGCAGCTCCAGGAAGCGCACGGAAGTGGGGACCACCCATGACTCATCAGCTAACTGGCCGCTTCCCATAGCGCTTCCTGATCGCTACAGCAGAAGCCCTGCTCAGTGCGCGCCGATTTTCTGCTGCAGTGTGAACTGTTCTCTGCCATGCAGGGTGCCCTCCCAGATGTGCAAAAGGTGGCCCTGATGATCAGCGTGCTGAGTGGCAAGGCGCTCAAGTGGGCCACTGCCGTGTGGAATAACACAGGTGAGCAGTTCCGTTCTTATCCAAATTTCGTTATGCAGTTCAAGAGTGTCTTTAATCATCCTGCCGAGGGCCGGGAAACCGGCGAGGTTCTATTGACCTTGTCACAGGGAAACTGGCCAGTTACCAACTACGCGTTAGAATTCCGAACCCAGGCTGCTGCCAGTGGCTGGAACGAACCGGCGCTAAAGGCGGCATTTCAGAGGGGACTGTCACCTGCTATCCTGCGAGAACTGGCATGCAGAGACATCATGATGTCTGACAGCCTGATCACCACCGCCATTCAGCTAGATGGCATGCTGTGCATGCGACCTGAGGAGCCTCAGCCTTCCACAAGCTCCAGCGAGCCTGAGCCCAGGGCCAGCACGCATCTCCAAGGCGGAGCAGCAGAGACAAGTGACAGAGGGGCTCTGCTTCTATTGCGCTAAAGAGCTGCCCTGCACGACCGGGTGGGGGAGCCGCCGGCATCACGCACACTCACGCGGTGAGTCGCTCTCCATCCTTATATTCAAGTGAATTCATAGTCACAGTGCAGGTCACCTACCTGAGCGAAACTTCTTTTCTCCCTGCCCTCATAGACTCGGGAGCTGCAGGAAGCTTCATAGACATGGCAACCCTGACGGAGCTGGGCATCCCAGCTGTCGCTCTGCAACACCGCCTCCAGATCCGTTCCATCGACGGAGGTCCCATTGGCGATGGAAGTGTCACGCATCCGACTCCCCGTCTTCGGCTCAGCATGGGTGTGCTTCACCAGGAGGAGATAAAACTACTGGTCAGCCGCTCTCCTACCTATCCCATCATCCTGGGTCTGCCATGGATGAGCCGCCATGACCCTCTGATATCCTGGTACAAGCGCAAGATTCAAGCCTGGTCTAAGTATTGTTTTGAACACTGTTTAAGCACGTCCAATGCCCTTGCTTTCCACCACTATCGAGAGCCCGCACACGGAGCAAGCAGTCATCATCCCCGAATGCTACGCTCACCTCAATGAAGTGTTCAACCATCAAAGGGCCGAAGGCCTACCTCCTCACAGGGACTACGATTGCAAAATAGATCTGCTCCTGGGATGTACGCCTTGTCTCTGTCAGAGAAAAAAGCCATGGAGGAGTACATCAGTGAGGCTCTCACTGTGGGATATATCCACCACTCAACCTCCCCTGCTTCTGCGGGCTTCTTCTTCGTCGAAAAGAAAGGGGAAGGTCTTAGGCCATGCATAGATTACCGGGGACTCAACAAAGTCACTGTGCGCTATCCTTATCCCTTGCCACTTGTACCTTCAGCCCTGGAGCAGCTACAGGAGGCCAGATTCTTCACTAAGCTGGACTTAAGAAGTGCCTATAATTTGGTGAGAATCTGACATGGGGATGAGTGGAAGATGGCAATCAGCACCACCTCTGGGCATTTCGAATACTTGGTGATGCCATATGGTCTAGCATCCGCCCCTAGTGTGTTCCAGCACTTAATCAATGAGGTGCTACGGGACATGCTGGGGCGCTATGTGGTAGCCTACATTGATGACATTCTGGTCTTCTCCCCCGATTTACCTACTTAAATCCGCCATGTCACCTCAGTGCTCCAGCGGTTGCTGAAGCATCAGCTTTTTGTGAAGGGGAGAAGTGCCAGTTCCACCAGGAGCGGGTGGAATTTTTAGGCTACCACATATGCCCAGAGGGGGTGGCCATGGATCCAGGAAAGGACCAGGCGGTAGAAAATTGGGCAGTACCGAAGACACCAAGGGACCTTCGTCGCTTTTTGGGCTTTGCCAATTTCTACCGCCACTTCATTCAGAACTTCAGTGTCGTAGCCACTTCCCTCAGCGATTTGTTAAAGGGGAACCCCAAGAGCTTAAGCTGGACTCCCACAGCCAATTCCACCTTCGTCAAGCTTAAGAAAGCCTTCAGAACAGCTCCCATCCTGAAGCAACCCGACCCTGAACTACCCTTCATCGTGGAAGTCGACGCCTCTACAGTAGGTGTAGGAGCTGTGCTCTCGCAGCATCATGGTAAGCCGGCTAAGCTGCACCCCATCGCATTCTTTTCCCGAAAAATTAGGATCAAGAAAAATTAGGAACAAGAATCTGGAGTACCTAAAGACTGCCAAGCGTCTTAACCCACGACAGGCCCGATGCGCTATGTTCTTCACCCAGTTCGACTTCATCCTCTCCTATCACCCCGGAGAGAAGAACGGCAAAGCTGACACAGTCTCACTTCAGCCTATAATCCCTTTAACCAAGTTTGTTCATAGCATCTCATGGGGCCTCGACAAGCTCATCTGTTCCCGCCAGCCATCACGAGGCTCCAGCCAGTGTCCTCCCGGCCTCCTGTATGTACCACCAGAGCTCTGAAACCGACTCATCACATGGGCTCACGTGGCGCCTGGAGTAGGACATCCTGGTACTCTGCGAACCCTGGACCTCCTAACCAGCAAGTACTGGTGGGACACCATGACTCATGATGTGAATTTTTTTGTTAGCTCATGTTCTGTCTGTGCCCAAGCTAAAGTTCCCAGTTGCTTGCCGGCAGGCAAACTAGTGCTGTTACCAGTTCCTGAATGCCCTTGATCACATATTGCCATTGACTTTGTGACTGATCTGGGAACTGGGAAAAGCCATACAACAAATGAAGAGGCACGCTGACCAACGCCGGGGGGAAACACCACAATATAGCCCAGGAGATAAGGTATGGATAGCAACCAAGACCCTCCCATTGACGCTCGGTAAGCGCAAACTGGCTCCGCGGTACATAGGTCCATTTCCCATAGTAAAACAAGTCAATGAAGTCTCATATAGGGTACAGTTACCATGTCATTGTCGAATTCACCCTGTGTTCCATGCTAGTCAGCTCAAGCCCATCAAGGAAGGACCACTCGCAGACACAGGCGAGGGCCCACAGGCCCCTGGAGCAGCGGAGGTTGAGTGTGAGGCCACTTACATGGTTCGTGACATTCTCGACTCCAGGCACCAAGGAGGACAGGTGCAGTATCTAGTGGCTTGGGAAGGGTATGGCGCTGAAGAAAACAGCTGGGTCATGGCAAGGGACATTCTTGATCCTCTCCTCCTTAATGACTTCCACCAGCGTTTCCCCTCCAAACCCGCTCCTCGTAAACCTGGCAGGCCCAGAGGTAGGAGGAAGAAGGCTCCCGGAGGTAGCCCCTTGGGAGGGGGCTCTGTCATGCCGGCAGCTGATAGAGGCCGCACCCGAGCCACCAGCACCATGGTCTCACCCCCGAGAACAAGACCTACCCTATGAGGTTTTATTTCCCCTTCTCCGCAGGGCGCTCAGCCAGATTTAGAACACCTGTGTGTAATGAGGAGGACAGCCTCTCTTTGGCTCCCTCCTCTTATAAGTAAGAAATGCTGGTTGAGCTTCCCTGTGGGTCAATGCAGTTTCATGCTGAATATCTTTTGGATATTAGCCTATAGCCTAGTTTTGTTCTTGTCTTGTTTCGCTGCCTTGTGTTTTGTTCCAGAGTCTAATCTTGCCTTTTGTTTATGCTTCTTTTCAGAGTTTCGGCCGGAGCGGCGGAGCAGCGGACTGAGTTAGTTATTCTCCTCTGTTATACTCTGCGCCTGTTTTGTTTTCCCTGTTTCTTTGTGTTTACTAAATTCTGCTACTGCTTCTAAAAACTGAGTCTGGCCTGGGTCGTTACAATGGTAAGTAAAATGCCCAGCATCTACCAATCACATACTCTACCAGTGATGAGCCGTAACTAGAAACTAGCACAGACTTCTTGCACTATTCCATGTTGATGTAAATGCATATGAGTCTTACCACACAGACCCACAGTACCAGTCAAAGTTTGAACACACCTTCTGATTCAATGTTTTTATTTATTTTTTCCTACATTGTAAATTAATACTGAAGTCATCCAGACAATGAAGGAACACATAATGATTAATGTGGCAAACTCAAAAATATTAAACAAAAATATTAAAAAAATATTTTTCAGATTTTAGATTCTTCAAAGTCAGCACCTTTGCTTTGATTACAGCTTTGCTCTTATACTCTCGGAATTCTCTCAATCAGCTTCATGAGGTTCTCACCTGAAACTGTTCTCCAATAGTCCTGAAGGAGTTCCCAGAGGTGCTGAGCACTTGTTGGCTGCTTTGCCTTCACTCTGCACTCCGACTCATCCCAAACCTTCATTTCTTACAGTATTGATGGACTGTCGTTTCTCTTTACTTAGTCTAGTCGTTCTTGCCATAATATGGATTAGAACATTACTCACACAGGGCTATTCACTGTATACCTGTAAACTCTTGAAGAAATGAACTCTTGACAAGGCCCAGCTGTTGAAAGTTGTTCCAGGTGACTACCTCATAAAGCTGACTGAGAAAACGCCAAGATGTGCAAAGCTGTCAACTAAGCAAGAGGTGTCTACTTTGAAGAATCTAAAATATAAAACATATTCTGGTTTGTTTAAAACTTTTTTGTTTACTAAATAATTCCGTATGTATTTGGATGACTTTATTATTAATCTACAATGCAGAACGTTTTAAAATAATGAAAAACCCCTGAGGTGTGTCCAAACTCTTGACTGGTACTCTATGTTGGCACAAAACAAGGCTAAACCATGTAGCTGAATGTTTATGTCATTGTAAAATTGCTTTGGGACATTAGTAAAAAATGTCCATTAGTAAAAGCACTATAAAATAAAATTTTATTGAAATTGTCATGTTATCATAAGCAATCCCACTGCTATTGATAGAAATTTTCATTTGCTAATTTTTTTTTAAACCCATCCATCCATGCATCCATCCATCCATCCATCCATCCATCTTCTTCCGCTTATCCGGGGCTGGGTCGCGGGGGAAGCAGTCTAAGCAGAGATACCCAGACTTCCCTCTCCCCTGACACCTCAGCCAGCTCCCCGGGAGGAATCCTGAGGCGTTCCCAGGCCAGCCGAGAG
>JAOVYV010000045.1:3638498-3657932 GCA_025674545.1 Hassar affinis | reverse complement strand
ACACAGACAAATACACACACACATGTATACACACACACGTACACACACACACATGTATACACACACACGTATACACATACGTACACACACACGCATACACACAGAGACAAACACACACACGTATACACACACACACACACGCGTACACACACACACACACACATGTATACACACATACACACATGTACACACACACACACACACAGTTGGTGAAGCACGTCTACACTCAGTATTCTATAAATCTGCTGTTTGGAAAATGAATATAATAAATAATAATAGTTTCCTTTAATTTTATTTTAAAACAGCAGCTGTTCCTGTATTACAGTAACATTACTAGTGTTTTAGAGCAGTCTCAGATCTAATGCTTGACCCACTTGAACGCCAGACCCATCGCGCAGAAACACGAATAAAAGCGAGACGCAGGTTACATCATGGTTACAGAGTTTCATCTGAAGTAATCATTCAATGCTAGAATGATCCCCACTCCAGCGCCCCGCCCCCGCCCCCGCCCGCCCAGACTCCACCCGTGACTCTGGATCAGCGCCTGTCTGGGTGGCAGTCGAGTGGCGCTCCAGCTGCCTCTGCTGCACGCCGCGGTCTGAACGCCAGGCTAATTAAAGAGCTGATATGTGGGCCGGTTTGTCATCACGCCAACGCCAACTTCATTACTCACACTGTGTGTGTGTGTGTGAGTGTGTGTGAGTGTGAGTGTGTTTCAGGCCACTTGTGACCAGTTAAATTAGCATTTAGGTCAGCGTTACATGAAGGCTGACTAGCGGCACATCTGTGACAGGAAATATTTGATCCACATAAATGGAAACTCCGTCCACAGTTCTGTCGTTTCAGATATCTGAGCTCTGGTGCGATAAGACGAGAAGAAAGGAGGGAGAACATTTAGATAGATAAATAGAAGCAAGCTAAGAAGATGGAGTGACGGACAACAGACTGCCAGCTGGAGGGACACGTGGAGGGACGGACAGAAACTAGCCAGACGGACACGTAGACAGACAGACGGGTGCAAACCAGCGTTCATGAGCGGATGAACAGATGTGCAGTAAAACGCTGCCCGATAAAGCGGAATAAAATAAGCGGTGTGTGATGATGGAGGTCAGAGAGACGAGCAGACGTCCTGAACCCTAAAATTACTCCGACTGTGTTTGTGAGATCTGGAGCTTCTCACTGATCACTCGTTCACTTCACTCGTTAAAGGTCCAGAGGCAGAGTAGAGTCACTCAGAGGTGCACATCTGGTCACAGTGACGTTGGTGGAGAAGGAGGTGGAGAAGGAGGCGGAGGAGGTGGAGATGGAGGTGGAGACGTCTCCAGCCAGTTTGTGCACAGCTGTAACCGTGGCGGTAATCAGCACGGTCCTGCGTCTCTGCCTCTAATTAGCCACCTAATAGCCGCTGTAGTAGAGTCCTAAAGTACCGAGTCGTAATCTCAGGGGTTTCGGTTTCTGGGAAATTGGGAACATCTGTGCAGCCGAACTCAAAGCAGCGTAACCCAAAATCTCCGACCACGTCCAAGAGCTGATCAGATTTCTTCATGAACTAACACACAATATTATTCCGTATTCAGCTCCCTCGTATTTATTGTCCCGCCGAGGTGAAGGGTCTCTGAAGTAGTTTCTGGATCGTCAGGTTTAAACCCCGCGGCTCTGACCGGGCTCTGCGGCGCTTACGCTCTCCCTCTCGGGCCCCTCCTCTGTGTAATGAGGCGTGTGCAGGAAGTGCTCCGATAAGCCCTATAATGTTTTCTTTTGTCCTTGAGATAGCGTAATTGAGGCTGCGCCGTGGCGTTTAATGATTCTGCTTTGGCTGTGTGGCAGATTCGGGATCGTTTTCAGGGTCAGCTGAGGCCCAGCGCCGTAAACAAGGACGATAAGAGAGGGAGCTAATCTCTGTGTGGAGAGGAAATGGTTCACAGAAACAAAGTAGGGTACTACAGTATGTGTAATATACAAAACCGTCAAGCTGTTTTCTACTATAGCTTCTTACAGAAGATAATAAAGAATGACTTTTAGATTTCAGGACAGACTCTTTCCCCCGTAGTAAGTGTACTGTCCTTTAGAATATATCAGAATAAAGTGCTATAACTGTACCAGTGAATGGACACTACATCATTTAAGAGTCTACTTTTCTTTTCTTATTTATTTCACAAGCTAAAGTCATTTTTTTAATACCAGTAGTCTCCTCTTTATTAGACCCAGTGTGCACACCTAACACCACAATTATCACCTTGTTACGTGGAGAACACACACCTGCTTCAGAAAGAGCCCAGCACTGAGCCCTGAGGGATTCCGGATTAGCCAGATGAATATGAAAGCATCTCTGTGGGAGCTGCGATGTTAGTAATGATCACATTATAGCTGCTGAGATATGATGGATACCTTCAGCCTTAGAGACTCGGCTCATCAACTTTGACTTCCCAAAGTCATGGCTGTGAATGGTAAAATAACGGCTGCATTACGGAGCAGCTTCAGGACAGTACGACAGACAGTAAGGTAGCCCTGATTGCTCCCCACTTTGCTCCGAGATGTTGCATGTTTACCTGCATGTGTCGGTTCCCCATCAGCACATTCCTGGAATACTTACTGCTGGATCAGTGTGCGTCCCTGATGACCTAAGCATGCGTGGTCTTCTCCCCCTGGCATTTCCTTGTGGTGGAGTTTGAAGCCTGAAAAAACCTGCAGGAATGGTGATGACAGCTAGGTGTTAAAGTTTATTAATAGTTATGAGTCTGGGCTGATTTACCCAGCTGATGGTGGGATCCATTATTCTGAATATTAGTTCAGTTCAGAAACCCTGTGTGTGTGTGTGTGTGGGGGGGGGGGGGTAATTAAATACATAAGGGTTGTGATGATTTAAACATGCGTCAGGGCTCGTGTTTACACCTCGACGCCGTGCAGATGAAGATCAAGCTTCTGTCACGTGGCTCAGCACCCGCAGCCGACGAACCCATTCGATGATGTCATTGTTAAATGCTTCCCGATTAAACAAGGCCAGTACTCTCGGCTCCGGTCTCTGCTTCGTACGAGCTCCAAATACTTTCCAAAAAATCTGGCAGCAGACGCTTGGGCTTGGCATTTCCTCATAGCTATGGGATGCCGTGCTATATGCATCCCGGAGAAAGCGGACAAAGATCCTGTATGGTTATTCCTGGTATGCGTGCATGCGGTGACTGAAATATCATCTCTTTATAATGTTCACTAGAACCATAGAAAGGTCAGAGCAGAGCTTCACACTGGACCGTATTCAGTTGCAGTGAAAGTGCTTGTGCATGTGTGTGTCCTCTCAGAGCTGGAGGTATGGAGACCAGGCTCTCGGGTGGTGAACTTGTGAATGCCTGTCTTTGTCTTTGTGTCGGAGCTGAAGCTCTGCCTGTGTCCTCGTGTTCTTTTACATTCATGTTGGCACCGAGTTGCTACATTCTGGAGCTCTCTTTTGGCAGAGGGGAAAATGTTACCATGTGTGTTCCTCACCTCCTTCTCAAGCGTCCCTGCGACGTCACCGCTGAGCTCCAGCCCTTTGTTTTGGGTGAAGCATTGAGAAACGGAAGATGAGGGGTTAGATGTTTTTTTGGGTGGTTTTTGTTGGTATTCCGGTCGAGATGGTCGTGCTTCAGGCTTTGCACTTGACTAATTACTAGTTTGGTTGTTTTGTCCATGGTGTAGACCTTCATTTGTCTTTATGGAGACACGCACTGAGGGAAGGAGGTGATGGTATTCACGATAATGCCGGGTGTTTTAGGTTCCAGTGGCCCTGTGATTTGCACCCAGACCTATTGTGAGCACTCGCATCAAAGCGAACGAAGGCGTGGATGGTGGCAGACGGAGACACAGACTAAGAAGACAGGACAGAGAGACAGAAAAGAGGTGTGGTGGCCATGTTAATCACAGAATCCTCCAAGTCAGGCCTATTTATAACAAGCAGACTCGACAAGACTGGGCTTTCTGGGAGGGACACGGCAGCTGGAGTCTAAATTTAACCCGGGGGGGTCGCCGGATTTCAGCTCAAACTTAGCGGTTAAATTTGGACAAATTAGGATCAGGATGGAGCTGAGCATGCGAGAGAGTTGCTAAACACTCTCCCACATCACATCTAGGCATGTCCATTGTCCTGTCTGGAATCTGGCCACTTTTAGCAGTTGAGCTGTAGAATGAGCGAGGGAAAGGTTCGTTTCATGTTCAGAATATTTTTCTCATTGTCTCCACAGAAACAAGCAATCCCTGTTTCCTGCCAGAGTCACGACTCGGCTTCGACGCCATCACACATCGCACGACGCAATTAAAACCAGCACTTTGGTTAACCGCAGAATCTGGTGTTTCTTTGACTTCCCTCCAAGGGGAAACAGAAGCGTGGTTCACTGACCGGGTGCCGTCGTCTGACTGTCCTGATGTACCACACGTTTGCGGTGTGTCAGAAAAACCTTTCGTCTTGGTGGCAAACTTTGCGGATAGAAAAGACCAAGTCAGAGATTGTTGAGCAGTTAACGGGGACTGAAGGTTAAGAGGTTGTGATGAAGAGTCCTGAAGAGTTTCTGCTGTGCATGGTTCTTTCTTGGAATGCAAATAACCTCGCTTTAGTCTCAGATGGGTGTGAAAAGTCAACATGTCGTAAAATGATCTGGTTTATAGTCACTAGTTTTGTCTGGACCTGCTTCCTCAAGGATCTTATTTATAAAAGAAAAAAAAAGAAACAAAGAAAAAAAGATCTGCCTGTTACAGCTAGACGAGAAACCAGACTCCAGCTAGACAACCCCAACTTTCCCTGGTGTGGGTTACAGCCGCTGACATTTCAGCATCGTTTCCACATTTAAAAATCAGAAAGACGCTTTATTAAACTCGGGGCCTGACTGTGGCCTCATTGTCGCTTGTTGGAACTGGAAAGAGATTCAAGCTGAGTCCCGGTGCCTTGTTCATACAGGCTGTCCATAGACAACTCCATAGTCATAACCAGTTTGGAGGAAAACAACCACAGTAGCTTTTCCATGATAAAATGGTGCTCTTTGAGGGTTCAGCAGTTCTGAACAAGAGGTGGCCTGTCTCACCTGAAGCTTCAGTCCAGGACATGCTGGTTTAAAAACTTAAACTGGAGACCATGACCTGTTTTTTTTTCCTCCTCAAACTGGAGTTTCTTTCAGATTGGAAATCAATGGTGAATGAGCGGAGGGGTTCGAGAACGAACTGCTTCTTGTTACTTGTGTTTATTTTTCTGTACTGTAACCTTAAAAATCCACAAACTAAGAACTTCTTTCACTACCTTCACCGAGAAGGTAATCGCTCACGTTAAAACGTCTGATAACAGTGCAATCACGTAGCATGATGTGTACGGAATCCTGAAGGATGCACGTGTAGTGTTTTCCTGAGAGCTCTGTTGAGTGCAGGAGAAAACTGGTGCTGCGGTGGGGCAAAGGGGCAAAACTAGCTGGTATGGTCTCAGAAAGCATGGTGCATTAATGGTGCATCTGTCAACGTTAGCTGCTTGACACCAAGGCATGAAGGTGTCTGTTCCACAACCATGATATCAAAACCCGATCAAGCTGATGACCTGATCACCTCCATGATGACAAATGCAGTATCTTATATAAGCAAGGATCGGTGCAGGACACGCCCAGAAAGTCCCAGAAATGCAAATCAGTCAGCACACACTAACCGTTTATCTTTTTGTGCAAAGAGTGTAGTCATTGTAGGAGAAGGAGAAGGAGGAGAAGAACGTGGAGGAGGAGGAGGAGGAGAAGGGGGTGGAGGAGAGGGGGTGGAGGTGGTGAGAGGGTCTGACATTTGTTCTTGTAAATGAATGCAAATTACTTTTTGGGTTGATTCCCAGTCCGGCTAAAAATAACCCCCGGCTCGTTTCACCTCAGCATGTCCAATTCAGGAAATCCATGTTGGAAAATAAGACAGACTGAATAACGCACACAGTGTATAACAAACGCTTTTCAGTTCACAGTTAATATTTAGCTCCAGGGTGGAAAAAGTGGTCCTGACAAGCTTCTAAACATCCAGTTGTTCTTTATGTGAGGTACAGAAGCGCTCCAGACGAAGCCTTGCTGCAGACAGACAGCGGGTTTTTTTTGGGTGNNNGGGGTTGTGTAGTTGGAGATGAGCATGAGCATGAACACGAACATTTCTTTTATTATGTGCACACAAAAGCAGTTTGTCACATTTGGCGGAGATTAAAAGTCGCTTCCAGCAGTGTTGCGTGCATTCAGTCACACCGAGAGCTTTCAGACGAGGCGAAGGGGCACAAAGGAGGCGTCCGTCAGTGTCAGGCGTCTCCGTCTGAGAGCGTCTCTTTCCATTCAGCCTGACGCATACCAACGGCTGCGTGAGTCCCGAACGCTGGCATGGGGAGCGCTCTGGCATGCAGCGGTGCGCAGGAATGTCGGTGCAGTACCAACGGCCACCTCACAGTCTTATTATTATTATTATTATTATTACTGACCCCGAAACACAGAGCTGCATCACCATATTGCATCAGTGAAAGCTGTAATGATAAATTGTGGAACGTTAAATGTGTCTTGCTGCCAAAAATACTTTGTAGTACGTTGGTAAGTGCACTTTGCTTTGCGCCACCTTTGCTACAGAGCACCAGGATGTCCGAGTTGTCCGGCGGGAGCCTGGGGTCCGGTTCAGGGCAGGAGAACTCCAAACTATTCCTCGTTTTGGGAGTTTACAGTACACAGTCTTCCGATGATGCACATCTGCGTCTCCGACTGGTCTGAAGACTGTTCAAACGGCTGACTGCATTGTTTGTTTTCTTCATGAGGTCATATTTGTGTGTTTCTCACCGAGTTCCAGCACTAACAGGCACATGCGAGGTCGGCCCATCAGCCTCGTCTTGCTTTGGTGCGATGCTGTCAAGTCAGTGCTAACGGCAAGCTGTGAAGGGTTTAGCATTTTAGCATTCTGACAGGAAGAGCAGCTTTCCCAGGCACCATTCAGGCTAACGGTCTGGATTAGCTAGCTGTGCGCTCATATCGTCCATGCAAATGAATGTTTCGGCTGTCTAGCCTCCTTCATTGATGGTAAATGTTTTGGATCAGCTGACTGGCATCGAAGTTTGGGGGGAAATAAATAAATAGGTTGTTGTAGCAAAACGTAAAATTAGAAATGCAGTTAAAATGATTTTGTCTGGACCTAAATCAGGCCCCTGAGGAATACCTCACTGTCAGATTTTGTGTTTATGTTAATCCAAATGCCATGCAAAATGGCGGAAAATGATGTATTGTAGAATATTATGACTTTTGTAAATGATGACATCATTTCCTGTTTGACCTTAACCACACACACATGCAGATGTTTGTAAATGAGTCGGAGCCTTGAAGGTTCTTGGGCTTGTCCTCTAGCAGAGCAGGGTGGATGTACGTCCTGGCTGAATCTGTGTTTCCTTTTTTATGTCCTTCCCAGGAGGCACCAGAGACATCGGCTCGGCTCTGACCAGGATGTGCATGAGGCACAGGAGCATCGAGGCCAAGCTGAAGCAGTTCTCCACGTAAATATCTTCTCTCTTGTTCATTCTTGTTTTTAAATTAGACTGATTTGTAAGTTTGGGATTTTCCCCAGCTTCCCGGAGCTGAGCCGACGGGATCCTGTCCGTTTATTCCGTTTGCTCCATTTGCTCCGATTTATTCTTTTGAAATTGAAACCAGGAACCAGACCGAGGGGAAATCTGTGGCCGGTCCACGCCTCACTGGCTCCCTGCTCTAATTTCAGGGGAGAAGTTTCTCCTCAGCCGCAGATGATCAGCTAAATTTAACCTGCTCAGCTGCTGGTTCTGCCGCAGGCCGCGCCGATCACCCCGAGCCCAGCGACGCGGCTCTCCGCCAGGACGCCCAAAATCAAACGCCTTTCAATCCTCATCCTTAAATCTGCTCGTCTTAGTAGAACCGCGATACGGAGAAGCTAGCGATGAGAACCGCGTTTCTATGGCGACAGAATTAATGAAAGAAAAACAATCATTTAATTATTTTCCAATAAAAACATCCGATTCACACACACGTATAAACACACACTCCCTTTCTTTCCTTTTTCTGGTTGATCCTTTCTTTTCATTTTCCTGATTCCATCTTTATACCTTTTTCTTGCTTCCAGATTTTTTTCCAGAATTTATTTCTCTAGTTTCTCTCTTCATTTTATTTCTTTATTGTCCTTTTTTTCTCTTTCTCTACTTCTTTGATGACTTCTCATTTCATTGCTGCTTTTCTTTCTTTCTACTTTTTTCCTCACTTGATTTTTCTTTCCTGCTCCTTCTTTCTTTGCTTTCATTTATTTTGATGAGTTTCTCAGATTGTGTTCTGTGTTCTTCAGGACGTTTGTGGACTGCCTCATTAACCCTCTACAGGAGCAGCTGGAGGAGTGGAAGAGAGGCGCAAACACACTGGACAAGGACCACGCCAAAGGTGTGTGTGTGTGTGTGTTTGTATGTGTGAGTGTGTGTGTGAGTGTGTGAGTGAGTGAGTGCGAGTGCATTAAATAAACTAGTTTTGATTGGATTGGTTCATCCTGCCTCTCTTCATCCACACAGAGTATAAAAAAGCTCGGCAGGAGATTAAGAAGAAATCCTCCGACACTCTGAAACTGCAGAAGAAAGCTAAGAAAGGTAAGGCACGCATCACTTCCTGTTTCCGATCCAACCCACACACAGGCAAATCAGATTTAAATGTGGAGCTCTGAGCGCAGAACGTTATGTAAAAATCATTGTTATGTAAATCCGTGGTGATGAGCGATAGCGAGAGGATCCTGTGCTGCTGAGGGTCTGAGCGCCGAGACGCTGCACGTCTGTTACGGGAGATTATAAAATAAACGCAGAACGAGCCTCTGCTGAACCTCAGAACACAGACGAGTGCAGACGGAGCTGCTGAGGTTCTAACAGTGTAAACACATCTGCTGTCATTTTACACACACATTCCTCTTTTTCCTCCTGTCTGTCAAACTCTAAGGGAGAAGGTGATAAAAAAATCTGACAAATTTCCAAATCGACAACCGAGCTGTGATTTTATCCAGAGCACGAATTCATTTGTATTGTGAAGTCCAGTCACCTTTTACACTGGACTGACCGTTATAGAGGCCACACCTCCTTTATTTTGATTGACAGTTATAGAGACCACGCCTCCTTTATTTTGATTGACAGTTATAGAGACCACACCTCCGTTATTTTGATTGACAGTTGTAGAGACCACACCTCCTTTATTTTGATTGACAGTTATAGAGACCACACCTCCTTTATTTTGATTGACAGTTATAGAGACCACACCTCCGTTATTTTGATTGACAGTTATAGAGACCACACCTCCTTTATTTTGATTGACAGTTATAGAGGCCACACCTCCTTTATTTTGATTGACAGTTATAGAGGCCACACCTCCTTTATTTTGATTGACAGTTGTAGAGACCACACCTCCTTTATTTTGATATAGAAGCCATGTCTCCTTTATTATGACTGACAGCTTTGGAGGTCACACCCACTTTGTTTTGATTGACAGCTATAGAGGCCACGCCTCCTTTATTTGGTCTGATAACTACAGAGGCCACGCCTCCTTTATTTTGATTGACAGATACAGAGGCCACACCTCCTTTATTTTGATTGACAGATACAGAGGCCACGCCTCCTTTGCTGCTTTTAGTATATTTAGTATTGCATAGTACAGAAACCTGACACATTCCTCTGCATTTTCTTTCTGCTTTGCATCGCTGTGTGCACCTGTTTTTGAGCAGCTGATGCACTGGGTAAGTGTGTGTGAGTGTGTGTGTGTGAGTGAGTGTGTATGTGTGTGTGTGTGTTCCACCCTGTCAATCTGGCTGCGTTCCAAATTAGTCTTGTGGTTCAGTAGCTTTTTGGTATCTGTTGCCTTGTTTTCATGCAGTGGCTGTTAAAGACAACAGGGGTAGGGGTGTGTGTGTGTGTGTGTGTGTGTGTGATTGTAATGTGTTGCTATGGTCTGTAGGCTTTACTTGTGTGTTCTCCTCCACTCTGAGCCCTGCGGTCACTAGAACATGCTCCTCTGGTCTGTAAGGACGCCGTGTTGAGAATCAGTAACAGCAGTGTGTGATTTCACATTTCTGTCTCGAACGCTTCACTCCGCGATCCTGTAAATAACACACACCCTCGGGTCAAAGGTCACGTTGTCTTTAGGGGGGGTTCCAGCTGGGTGCCAGTGTGAGGGCAGAGGGGGGACAAAGACTTCCTGAACGTGGCTTGGTTTGGAATTTAAAGCCTGTATGGTAGTAAACATGACAAGCAACCTGCACTCAGGATAATCGGCTCGGTCGCAGGCACGTAAAGACCGTTTTATTAACACCAGTCTGTGATAACCAAGACCTTGTTAATAAAAGTGTGTAGAACTGTACGGAGTGGTGTGGACCTGTTCAGGGCTTTCAGACTGATATCATGGCTTCCTGTCTGTCTCTGCCTCCTCACCTGCCAGTCTGTCTGTTAGTGTATCATTTAATCAGCTTTTTATTTATATATTTACTTCCTGTTTCATTGTCTATTGGCCCACGTGATTCCTTGCTTGGTGGTGAGCGTGTGCTGTGTTGCAGGGAGAGGGGACATTCAGCCTCAGCTGGACAACGCCGTGCAGGACGTGACGGACAAATACCTGCTGCTGGAGGAGACGGAGAAGCAGGCTGTGAGGAAGGCGTTGATCGAGGAGCGAGCTCGCTTCTGCATTTTCGTCTCCATGCTCCGGCCCGTCGTGGTGAGCAGCAGCCGTAATAATCGCTGGAGCATCAAGTGCAGGTTTAGTAACAACTTCTAACACGATGTGCATCTCTGTGTCTCAGGATGAGGAGATGACCATGTTGGGTGAGATCATCCATCTTCAGAGCATCGCCGAAGACCTCAAAGCCTTGACTATGGACCCTCACAAACTGCCCCCTGCCAGCGAAGAGGTCGGTTATAACATTACAGACTAGCCGCTAGCTCACGTAAGGAAGTGATTAGTGTCCAGCGTCGATGTTCAAGCAGTGACTCTTGCTTGTGAAATAGCCACGTTGTCATCGTGTGCACACTCAGGTGATCTGTTGGCTGGTGCTTCCTCAGCAGGGGTTTCACCGGTTCACCAGGTCCTCGACTGAGTGGAAGAACTGGATAGTGATTAATCTGCCTCTTACAAGCGGTTTTGACGAGCTGTCAGGGTTTGAGACGCGTGTCCCAGAACAGATAAGCCCAGACCGTTGACAGTTGCGGCTCAGACGTGACATTTCTCTCTTTATAAGGGCTCAAAGACTGTTTGGGTGGAAGACAATCTCTTGGTTGGGTGCTAAGCAGTTCTGCTACGTCATCCAAGAATCTAAACCTTACAACTTTGTTGTGCTCAACCTCTGAGTAAACTCTCTGTCTGTGTGCCAGTAGGTCTGTTTTAGCTGAAGAGTGGATCGTATCAGTTACAGATGCTGCCTACAGGCTGTCAGGGAGTGTCTGAGAATTTTATACACTTATCTGGGTACAGACTGAGCCTACATTCTGATACAAGACAACACAATCATGGGCTTCTGATCTGATTAGATCAAGGGTTTGTCCTCACCCGCATGTCGAGTTGAATTGACGTGTCTTCAACGCCCTTGACGTGTTTTATCAACTTCCTGTGTTCAGAGTTTTTATGCTATTAAATGCTATTCCCTGTTACATTGGACTGCCTGAAAAGAAAAAAACCTACAGACTAGGGGCAGGGGTAGCGCAGTCGTTCCGGGGCTGGGCTACTGATCCGATGGTCATGAGTTCAAATCCTACAGCCGCTGGGTCACTCCCTCTGGTCTAGCTGTGATCGTGGCATAAAGTTTGCATCATTTACAAAATACCACCCCACCTACCACTGCCTGATGTGCTACACACAAGTCCAGTTACACTGACGTACTCTGTATGTGCTATAAGTGAGTGTTGTTTAATGGTTGTGTGTTTAATGACTTAATGAGTCATTGGGCCACACCCAATAAATGTTATTTATGTTACACGCAGATCATCCACGACCTAAAAGGTTCGGATTACAGCTGGTCCTACCAAACGCCTCCTTCATCACCAAGCACCACCATGTCCAGGAAGTCCAGCATGTGCAGGTAAGCATCTACTGGACTTTGTGTTTAACACATTTTCCCACTGAAATGGACTCAGTCAGGAATCAGATTATGGCTGTGTTCCAGTACTGCTTTAACTCACGCTTGGGTTTGTTTCCCTCCTGCCATTTCCCCACTGATTGATACCAGAATTGCCCCTGATGCTGACACAGTAAACGGGTGCACACTGGATACACTTGGTCTAACGGTGGATGGGGGTGGGGGTCAGGTAGGATGGTGGTGGTGACGGGGTGGTGGTGGGGGAGCGGATTATTATTTGCAGAAACGGACTACAAATTTAAACTATTGGAACTGCGAGCAAATCAAGATTGAGGTACTTTATTCTGGAAAGGGTGGTTGGGGCCTCGGGGTAGGGTGGTAACCAAGCGATGCAGTGTTTAGCAGGGCAGGATGGTGGTTTACAGACAAACCACGTGATTTTCATACGGAGCACAGAATACTGGGCCACCCAGGGCTGGTTCCTACTCTGAGTAACTGGGAAAGTAGTTTTCTTCCCAACTAAGGAGTTGTTACCAGTGTTAGTGTTACATGCACCAGGGTTTCTATGGTGATTTAAACCAATTAGTTTAACGTGACCCTTAGCTACAGGGTGTTAATATGGTAAATTTACTCACCTGTTAATTATTTAGTTTGCTATTCAGCTACATAGTTTGCTGGCCAGCTGTAGCTATAGCGTGCTAGCGTTTAACAAACTCCCGTAATGAAATATTGGAAAAGTCCGTTGGGCATCACACTGGGGATTACAGTCAGTACTGTGTCTTCTTTGCTTTGTTTTCTAAACACTTTATCCCTGTTAAATGCTAAGAGTCTGAGTCCTAACCGTATTCTCTTTCCTCCACTTCAGAGCATGATCGAATGAGGCTTTTATTTTTCATCTTGTTTCATGTCGGATTCTTCCCTTTGGCAGTTTTTCAGAGGGTCACATGTGCCAAGAGCTTCTGATTTTAGAACGACAGCTAAAAATATAAATCAGGCCACCAAGTAATTATCGTGTATTAGTTAAGTGGGATGTTTTGGGATCTTCAGCCTTCTGGGTTTTTCTGAATGCTTGTAGTAGTTTGGAGAAAATGTGCAGGTTTTATAAATTATACATATTTGCACATATTCTCTGCTCAGATCTAAACAAAGTTCTTTAGATGAGATACTTGATTAAATCTGATGTGTTGAAACTGTTTCAAAGGGAAGGATCAGGTGCTTGTTTGGATCAGTATAATATTTTTGGCCTCATTTCTTGGGGTTTGCATGGTGTGTGTGGAGTGTTAATACTTCCCGGTCGCCTCTGTTTTGTCCTGCTTCCTCTCCATGCCCCACCCCTTCCTGTCCCATCCCCACTCTAACAGCAGTCTGAACAGTGTGAACAGCAGCGACTCACGCTCCAGTGGCTCACTGTCTCATTCGTCCTCCCCGCTCTATCGCTACCACAGCATCGCCGTGCCGCAGCAGGTCCCCGCCCGCCTCCCCAGTGTCTCCTCGCACGACTCGGGCTTCGCCTCGCACGATGCTTTCCAGTCCAAGTCACCTTCACCCATGCCCTCCGACCCCACCTCTCAGGTAAGTCCCTTACTACCCCGTTTGGCCAAATCCTGGTCACGGTGTTTCTCAATGGTACTGTCACGTTCTTTGTCAAAAACAAACAATGACATCACTGTAGACATCTTTCCATCATTCCCCTCAAATTAGTCACTCTGAACACCTTGCTAGGCTTTTCATTTTCCAAGAAAATCATTGTTTCCATTAAGTGTGTTATGACAGAATGGTATCCATGTATTCCATGATTAAAATAATCTGAAATGGTCCATAAAGTTCTATGTTGTTGGAGCATCTCCGGGATATTTAAGGTTTCTTGGCTTCTCTAAACCTTTTCAGAAGTGGAACCTTCTACATAGTTCTATATAGAACCTTTAAAGGATTCCATTTGAGTGACCCTTTTAGAATTCTAGATCTAACATAACCTTGAGCTAAATGACAACTAAAATGAACTCATGTTTGGATTTTACAGAATAACAGACGTCCTTGGAGCAAAAAGGGGCGGGGTTTAAATTTATATTTGATCAGCCAGTCGTGATCCAGCGACCTAAATGCAGCAGTGTACTGACGTTATGGAGCTAACTAGTTAGCTGAACTTTTTTCTGACATTTTAGCAAGACGTTTAGTGTTTCGAGCTCGTGTCATATCTAACGGTAATGTAGCAGTGCAACATCACACTTCAATTATCTGAAAACTAACATTGTGAAGTAACTTGTGTGTGTGTGTGCGTGTTGTAGCTCATTACATTTATTTATTTAAGAGTAAGGTTTTTATAACCGCTAGCCAGATTTTTACGAGACTTCCATTCAACCTCTAGGGTTTTTTTTTTTCCTCCTTTCTCTCCCATTCTGATCTGCACTTTCCCATGATCCACAGGAACTTCCTGTCCTCACGAGGGCCAGGCTAATTGCTACGATACCCATGTTAATGATCCGAATCCAGCTCTGCTCCCACCACAAATGGATAGTTTAGCTAATCATGCCATTGAGCTAACAGCGACAGCAAGCTAATGGGGACACGAGCGTGCATTTTTTTGTCTGCTTGTGTTTTTTTTTTTCCGTTGGCGTTTTTTGGCTTCAAGGTTGTAAAAGAGGCCAAGGCCAAGTTCTGACCCTGATTATGGAGGGGTTCGTTTCTTCCCCGTACAATTTACAAAGCCGCACGATTTCAGCCCACATCCACAAACGCGTCTCGCAGAGTCGTAAAAAAAAAAAAAGCCCGGGAAACGGTGCTGTGGGAATGAAACAGACACAGAGGTCATTTTAAAGAACGTACATGAAGAAAAAACAAAAAACCCTCAGGATCTCCATAACTTACGCCGTGTGTGGTTTGAGTGTAAAACAGAAACAGCTTCAGGGTTTCTGAGTTTAGAATCTGGTGCTGCTGAAGCTCATCAGGTCCAGCTGTTTCAGGATCTGACCGGTGTGTTTGTGTTTACACGTACGCAGTCATCACTGCAGGAGAATCTGATCTGAGAATAATGTGATGATAGGAACAGACCCGCGGTTACGTCCTGTAGCTAACTGCTCTGGATCTGGGGAACAGACCCGCGGTTACGTCCTGTAGCTAACTGCTCTGGATCTGAGGAACAGACCCGCGGTTACGTCCTGTAGCTAACTGCTCTGGATCTGACGGGTTACTGTTACTGATCACTGTTACACACCAGACCTGTTTTCTTTCTTTTTTGTTTGTTTCCATGCAAATGTAGAAAAATGAAAGCCTTCTTCTGGTTATTACCTTCTTCTGAATAACTGAATATCTAGCTCTAAGATTTTCTTTCTTTATTTATTTTCATGTAAGACACTGCTGTTTGCCAAGGGGGGGAAATCCTCTGTGGTTTATTAGCAACATTCTAGATTGTTGTCTTTTGTAAATTTTGTAGATAAATTGAAAAATACCTTCATTTTTCTTTTGAACACTGTGGAGGGAGTAAACATTCTGACTACAGCCACTCGCACTAACACTGCTGCTTCTGCTGCTCTCACTGCGTTGCATCTAACCTGTGGCTTCTCTCTCTCTCTCTTTCTGTCTCTGTGTCTCACTCTCTCTCTCTTTCTGTCTCTCTCTCACTCTCTGTCTCTCTCTCTCTCTTTCTGTCTCTCTCTCACTCTCTCTGTCTCTCTCTCACTCTCTGTCTCACTGTCTCTCACTCTCTCTCTTTCTGTCTCTCTGTGTCTCTCTCTCTGTCTGTCTCTCTTTCACTGTTTCTCTGTCTCGCTCTCTCTCACTGTCTCTCTCTCTCTGTTTCTCTCACTCTCTGTCTGTCTCACTCTGTTTCTCTCTCTCTCTCTCTGTCTCTCTCTCTCACTCTCTCTCTGTCCCTCTCTCTTTGTCTCCGTCTCTCTGTCTCACTCTCTCTCTCTCTGTCGCTCTTTCTGTCTCTCTCTCACTCTCTCTCTCTGTGTCTCTCTGTCTCTCTCTCTCTCTCCTTCTGATGACCTATTTTTTTCCACACCTTTTCTGTTTTATTTGTGCTCTCTTCTTGCCCTCTAACTCTGTACGGTTATATCTGTGGGTGTGTCTGTGAGTGTGGGTGTGTCTGTGGGTGTGTCTGTGAGTGTGGGTGTGGATGTGAGTGTGGGTGTGTCTGTGGGCATGGTTATATCTGTGGGCGTGTCCTCTGCTCACCCTGTTTGCTGTCTGCCAGCTTCCTTCCAGCTCTGCTTCGTCGGATTCCTCTGAATCTGCTCAGTCGGTCAGCGAGTGCAGCTCTCCCACTGAAAAGGTGACTCCTGATTGGCTCTCTGCTCCCCAGCGCCACTTCCTATTGGCTCCCTTATCACTTAGCACTGCTTCCCATTGGATATTCCCCTTGTGTCTCTTTTGCATTAGTGAAATATTATTTGCATTGTGGCTTTTTGTCTTTTTTTTCTCTCAGCCATATTTGTGTTGCTTTGTTTATTCATTCACGATTTTATTTTTTATTTCTTTCTCCCATTATGTTTTTGTCATCCGTCCACTTCACCATGCTCAGTTGTCAAACGGCTACGACCACTACGGCCCTGCAGAGACCTCGTACCCGTGCAGAGTGGCCTTCCCCTTCCCCCCAAATCCCTCCTCCTCCTCCTCCTACTCTTCCTCCACTCTGAGGTCGTGGTCGAGGCCGGGCTCAGCGCTGATACCCGATTACCCCCATTACTCCACACTGAGCCCCGGCATGCTCCCCCCATCCTCCAAGATCCCCAGCTGGAAGGTTTGTCCATCCATTTTATTTTCCCCCATCATTCCATCCTAATCAGTCCATCATAACCACGCCTCTGCCAGCCGGGCTCGGTTAGGGGGAACACTGATTCACTGATTTACACTGACTGAAACACTGAAACATGATTCACTGATTCACACTGACTGAAAAATGATTCACTGATTCACACTGACTGAAACACTGATTCACTGATTCGCACTGACTGAAACACTGATTCGCACTGACCAAAACACTGATTCACTGATTCGCACTGACCGAAACACTGATTCACTGATTCGCACTGACCGAAACATTGTTTCACCGATTCACACTGACTGAAAAATGATTCACTGATTCACACTGACTGAAAAATGATTCACTGATTCACACTGACTGAAAAATGATTCACTGATTTGCATTGACCGAAACACTGATTCACTGATTCACACTGACTTGCAGCCTTAGAGAGTCTCAGTGACTCACTGACTCACACTGACTCGAGTCGAGCTGAGATCCACTATGCTACTAACAGGTCTTTATACAGAGAAACTGGTTAAGTAAAATTAAGAAGCAGCTTTAGATCAGTAATGAATTTGCAAAACTGTCAGGTGGACACCACAGCGTAAGGTCGCCACCCAGTGGCTGTTTTTGAGAATGCAGTGCAAGCTGGTGGTGGTGATAATAATAATAATAATAATAATAATAATAATTGTGTATTGTGTGTAATGGTGTAAAGGACTGGGCTAAACCGGGCCCGTACGATCAGCCCATGGTGAACACTCTGAGGAAGAAGAAGGAGCCAAAAGAGCTGAAGGAGGTGACGGACTCGAACGGCTCGTACCAGCCGACGTTAAACTCCACACAGCCTGAAGACAATCAGAAACCCAGGACCGTTACTACACCAAAGGTCAGTCACACCTCTGAGAAATAAATCAATAAATATTTTATTTCAATTTTAATTAACTGAATCTCACACAGCATTTCTGAGATGTTATTGGTGTAAACTGTGTGTGTGTGTTGTTGTTGTGTGTGTGTGTGTGTGTGTGTGTGTGTGTGTGTGTGTGTGTGTGTGTGTGTGCAGGAGGACGAGGTGCAGCAGGATTTGGCTCTGGCTCTCTCTCGTGGTCTGCAGTTGGAGACGCAGCACTCCAGCAGAGACTCGCTCCAGTGTTCCAGTGGATACAGTACACAGAGTACCACACCCTGCTGCTCCGAGGACACCATCCCCTCTCAGGGTCAGTGTGTGTGTCAGTGTGTGTGTCAGTGTGTGTGTGTGTGTGTGTGTCTGTGTGTGTGTCTCTGTGTCTGTGTGTGTATGTGTGTGTGTGAGTGTCTGTGTGTGTGAGTGTGTGTGTGTGTGTGTGTGTGAGTGTGTGTGTCTGTGTGGGAGGGAGGGAAAGAAGGAAGAAAAAATCAAGGGAAGAAATAAGAGAGGGAAGAATGAATGAAAGGGAGGAAATAACTGAGGGAGGAAGGAAAGAATCGAGGGACTAAAGAAAAGAGAAAGGAAAGAATTGAGGAAAATGATGAAGAGAACTGAAAGAGTGAGTGAAGAAAGAAGAGAAGCAAGGAAAGAATACAGTAAAAAAAGAAGAGAGGACAGAAAGAATCCAGGGGGAAAAGAAGAGTAGGAGGAAATGAGGAAAGCCTGAAGTGAGCAGGGGAGGAGGGGGGAAGAAGAAGTAAGAAAAACAGAAAGATGGAAGAAATAAGAGAAGCACAATATAAGTGAGGGAGGATAAAAGAGAGAGAGGTAAGAAACCGAATGAAAGTGGAGGGAGGAAAGGAGGCAGTAAGGGAGTGAGGGAGAGACTAACAGTAGTAGAGTGAAGAAGGGATGGAGTGAATAAGGATGAATAAGTGACACTTGTGTAACGTAATAAAGGTGTATAATGCCTAACCCGCGCTCCCTCTCTCTCTCCACAGTGTCTGATTACGATTATTTCTCCGAGCAGCAGGACTTCGATAAATCCTCCACCGTCCCGCGTAACAGCGACCTCGGCCAGAGTTACCGCAAACTGTTCCAGACCAAACGTCCCGCCTCCACCGCCGGCATCCCCTCCGTCCCCGCGGTCCCGGGCGTGGCCACCATCCGCCGCACCCCCTCCACCAAACCCTCCGTGCGCCGGGGCACCGGCCCCGTCCCCATCCAAACCCCGGTCATCCCCGTCATGACCCCTACCGTGCCTGACTTCGTGGGGGCGGAGCCTAACGAGGAGGTGGAGCCGAGCGACGACATAGATCCGGAATCCGTCCTGCCGGTGGAGTCGTGGAGCGGTCAGGCGTCCACTAACCCGCCCCTGTACGAGGGCGCCGCGGAGGACGGGGACACCATGCTGCAGTCCATCCGGAGAGGAGTCCGGCTGAAGAAGACCGTCACCAACGACCGCTCAGCACCTCGCATCCCATAATACTCCACCATCTAAAGTCATTATAAACATGTACTGTCACCCCCTAACAGAGGGGGTTAGCGCGCTATGTCACAACGCTAATACGGAAAAACCCGTCTCTCCTGTCCGTAATTTATTTTACTCTCCGATCTGCCGTATTTTCTGGACTATAAACCACAGAAACTCATTCATTCATCTTCTTGGCCGCTTATTCCTTTTCAGGGTCATGGGGGAGCCGGTGCCTAGCCGGCCACATAGGGC
>JAOVYV010000045.1:3268196-3278854 GCA_025674545.1 Hassar affinis | reverse complement strand
TGGTCCAGTTTAGCCATGAAACCTCCCACACTAAAATGACAGGTGTTTCAGTTTCATTGTCTAACCCCTGTATATACTCAATGAATAATTTTATATTAAACAAACCTTATATTCCGTATCAGACATGCAGAGCTCCAGTCACACCAAGTGTCATGTGGATTGGTGATGTCTAAGTGTATGATATCATCCATAAAATATTGGTGGGGGGATGGGGGGATGACATCTGAGATGTCATTCTAATAGGCTGCTAGTCCTCAAGCTGTTTATCATTGATTTCAAACACATCCTGTGGTGTACATAAAAGGTGTCTCGCATGTCGTTTATGCTCCCCTCATGTTATATCTTATGCATCAATATGCTATATGCATTTTTTTTTTGGCTTGTTTTCTGAGGGGGTACCAATAATTCTGGAGGGCACTGTATGTGTCATGGTGCCATGAGGAGGATCCCTAAGCTTGACAACAGGTTTAATATTGGGGATGTTCTAATTGCTCTAATTGCGTTGTATTAAAATAACTCTAAAGCGACGGTCTGGATCAGAGGGACGTCTGTCGCTAGGGTGTAAAAAGTGGTGCGGGGGGGGGCTGGGGGTTTGCTAGGAGACACATTGGCGTCATCTCATTATGTGCACATGTGCAATTTTCGGCGCTTTGCAGAGCATCGATCGCGAGGAAGTGAACGTGTTGATCAGCAGTAATTACAGTAATCTCCCGCCGAATGGCAGGCGCACAGAAAACAGAGCTTGTCATTAAGATGTCCGTCTTTCTCTTTCTTCCTCTCCCTCATTCTGACAGCTCGGCCTGTTGTTAATCTAAATCTGATCACACACCTGTAGCTCTGCACACAAGCACAGCCAGTCTGGACTTTCGCGCTCTGAAAAGACAGCCGTGTTTGTTCTCGTTCCCTTGATGAATAGGCTAGTCTGACCAACATCCTGAGGTAAATTTAGCTACACGAATCTGGCTTCCATTCTGAAGTAGTTTTATCTCGTCCTGAAAATCTCCTGTGGGAGCTTTTGTTCATCTGAAGGACATCCATAACCACCTTGTGGTAAATTTAGCCAGCTAGGCTTACATCATCCTGTTATAACCTTAGCTAGTTTGAATAACATTGTGTAGTGTGTATGTAGCTAGCTAGTTACAATAACCACCTATGCTAAACCCGGTTAGTCTGAGAAACATCCTGCAGCACCTTTTGCTAGCATGACTAACATCCCTAAACTGTCTCAATTGGCTACAATTGGTACATTATAATGTGGTAAGTCTAAGTAACTTTAATAATAGCCTGTGGTAAATTTAGCTAGATAAAATAACATCTTGCGCTAGGTCCTGTGGTAACTATAGCTAGCTAGAGAAGCAACCAGTGGTACGTTTATCTTTTCTGAATAATATCCTGTGGTAAATTTTAATCATGTTTAGAACATTGTGTGGTAAATTTTAGCTACATAATTTAGATTTAACATTTTGTGTTTAGCTAGGTAGATCATGTGATAATTTTTGCTAGCTAGACCTTCCTGTGGTAACTTTTAGCTAGCTAGTCACAATATCCTATGGTAAATTAAGCTAGCTAAACATTCTGGGAACTTTAGCTAGTTAGAATGGCAGTCTGAGGTGATATTAGCGAGATAAAATCACAGCCTGTGGTGAGTTTAGTTTAAGTTTAGTTAGAACAGTTGCTTGTTCGGTCGCTTAAATAGCATTCTGTGGTAATTATTGCTAGTTAGAATAACCGTCTGTGGGAAATTTGGCTGTTTGGACTAAAATTCTGTCGAATAACATGCATAACCTCTTGTGGTAACTTATTTCTGGTATATTAATTGATATATTAATTGGTATATTAATCTGCTATATTAATATCATCGATTGTAACTCGGCAGGTTTTTTCCCTGGAGCGGTTTTTAGATGCTAAGCTTCAATTGATGTAAAGAAAAGCTTACAGCTCCTCATTCTCTCTTAAAGTACTGGTTTGGGTTCTGTCTTTTTGGTTTCAAAAAGTATTAGTTGAAGTTGTTCAATTCCTTTTTGTGTATTCTAGGTATGAATTATTTTCCACACTTTGAGATTCTTTTTAGTTTTGTCTGAACTGTACGTATGATAAGTCCTGGTACACTAATCAGGTACAGATGGGTGAAGCGTTCTGGGGAATTCACCCACCTATTTACATTATTGTGCATATTATTTGGGGGTGGGGCTTAGAAAAATGCACAACATGTTCACCAAAAGTCAATAAAATGATATTTAAATATATGATTTATATGGGCATCCAAAACGCCCAGATACTGTATGGAGTAGTTCTAAGGGGGGGGAAACAAAGTGCCGTGAAATCAGACAGCTGTAAAGACTCCTGAAGCGTGTTAATTCCCATCAACTAACGTGAACACAACATGCTTTTAGTGTTTTGGGACTGAAAGCCAATTTGACTGTCTCCTGTTTCAGAGTTTTTATCGAGAGATAAACAGTACCTGTCTCGTGTCTGACTGAACGTGTTCGCTTTGGTCCTTCATCCAGGTGATCCACTGCATGTACACGCCTAACGCACACGCCTAACGCACATGCCTAACGCACACGCCTAACGCCCAATACTGCCTTCATTACCTATAAGGTCAGTTTCATACTGCTATGATGAACCTTTCCTCATATTTTCATTAATTTTGTTTATTCTACATTACATAATTACGATTACGATTACTTAATCAATACAAAATGGTAATACCTTGCTGGATTTTCTGTAACTGCCAATGCAAATTGGGAGGACCAATACAAGGCCACATGGCTAGAGTAGTGACGTCGCTAGGCAACTGGGAAAACGAATTGCACAAGCTAGCTAAGCACTAGCTTGTATTACGCTCTACTGATTGTTTTACACTATAACATCGACGTCCTCCAGCGCTAGAGCTGCCGCCATTAAAGAAAATCAGAACATTCTGCTTACTTGAGGTTTTTAAGATTCTGTCGGTGTTTGGCAGCGTTTTCTTGGTAGCTTTTAGATAAGCATCGTATCACTGCTAACATTCGGATTGGCAAATGGAGCAACTGAGGGTTCTGCCATATTGAAAAGCATCCACAAGCCTGGAAGAACGCATATTATTACAACGTTACCTTTAAATATCGGACAGATCTTCCATACTCCTGCAGCTCCTTCACGGTTGTATTGTCCCAATGCTAACTCCATATAGAAGAGCGGCATTCCGGCAATCACCATGAAGAACAAGTAGGGTACGAGGAAGGCGCCTTGGCGGGGGAAAAAACAAAGTGATGATTGAGATCAGATTTGGATGTGAGATTGGATGTGGCTGTGTTTTATTAATTTTAATAAATTAATTGTAAATAAGTAAACTAAATTGTTCATTTACAATTTAATTATTAATTAAGTAATTAAATATTATGCAATGCCAAGTCGATTGCTCACTTCAAGGTTTTTAAAAAGCAAACAGCCAGGTTTATAACTTTAATCAGCGTTAATCAGGAAACCATGTGTAACTGTAACTGTGTGTCCAACAAAAGTATAAAAATAAACCTTTGAGTGAATAAACTAGAATTTAAACCTGAGATCAGACATTTTGCTTTTTACAGATCAGACACTGATAATGAGGGGAAAATGGAGGAAAAAAATATTGAGATCAGATGATGGTATAAATGTGTCATAAGATATACATGTACAGTACATATGTATGTAATTATGAAGAATTATTGAGATCAGACTTGATCGGACCTGATGTTTAAGCATGTTGAGTAAAATGTGAAATGTAAGCCAGAGTATTGATGTTGGATATAATCTATAATGTATAATCTATGTGTTTTAGCAGGTAAACACAACTCTTGAAGAAATGATACACAGTTATTGAGATTAGACAGAACTTCTTATGATTATAACTTGGATAATATTGAAATCCGCATATATAATCTGATGTAGCTGAAATATCCGGTCTTTTCATATCATTCATATATCCGAATGCATGTAGACCGTCACGTATATCTAATGGCTTTTGGGTTCTGTTACTGCTAGGACTGGGGGGTTGCCACCTAAGATTTTGGATTGTCCAGATGTTTGATTTTTGGACCCTGTGCATTTGTAATAATATATAATTGTATGATGGTTCATAATTGTTGACTGTAAAATGGTGAGTTGCTTTTCCAGAATGCCGGGGATCTGGAGCTGTTTCGTCTGCTTGACATGTGGAGAAGATATTAAAGTGATCTTCTGAGATCAAGGTGATAAACTGCATGAAGAGTGGCTGGTTAACACGCTTCTTCTAGGTACTAATAAACACCAGGTCTTTGAATATCTAAGAGTTTCTCCAGGCAGCTCAGTTGGTTAATTTGGAACTTATCCTGCAGTTGATCTTGGAGGGATTTCTCCAGGCTTCTGATGAGCATCTCCAGCATCTCTCTGGCTCTCCCCTGGTAAAGGATAAAAAAAAGAAATGTAAGTCCGTTTTCTCCTTACCTCCTCCATTCTTGTAGCACAGGTACGGGAACCTCCAGACGTTAGCGAGGTCCACGGCAAAGCCGATGACCGACAACAGGAAGTCGATTTTCTTGGCCCATGTTTCTCGCTCCTCTCCAGACGGATGAGTCTGTCCGGTCGGCGTGACGAGGGCGGAGGTGGTGAACTGAACACCGTTCTGCTCCTTCACCAGGATCAACTCCACCTCTTTGGGTCCCGTGGAGCCGGAGGGATTGGAGGGAGCGATGACTGAGGACATGAGTGTGGCTGGAGCTCTGCCTCTGAGCATGGGGCTCTGCTGAGGGAAGAGAATGCAGGTGTAGGGAAGAGACGGGTAAAGGAGATGTATGAGGGGAGGAGAGAGAGCGGCGGCCATGTCGGGGTTACAAATCAGGAACGATCCCGACGCGACAGGCTGCCATGTTTGTTCACGGATCGCAACCAGAAATCTCTAAATGGTTTAGAACAATTGATGTCTGACGCGAGAAGTTTATAATAGAAATGTGATAAATGAATATAATAGTTATATAATTAAAAATTACTAAAAAAACATTCAAATAAGAAATACAGAATAATATAGTGAGTTTATTATATATAAAAACTTTAAGATATCTAGAGCTTCATAAATAAGAGCGAGTCATAAATTTGTGCTTTTCAGTAATCATTTTAATCCTGAATGGTTTTTTTTTAAAAAAAAAAAAAAAAAAAAAAAGCAGATATTTTAAAATTGTAAAAAAAAAAATGGATAGAAAATGAAGTATAGTATTAAATACATTAAATAAATCTGTTTTAAAATTAATCAACAGTTTGAGGACTGTGTAGAAACCAAACACCTGTTGGGTCTTGAACAGAACTCATCAGATTTTAATAATTTTAACCAATTAATAAAAAAAATGTTAAAACATTAAAGTCTTACCTTCAGCTGAGTTCAACAGAAATCTTTTCTGAGAGGAGGAAAAGCAAGCGGAGCAGAAAAAATTAATGTTCCATGTACAAATGCTGCAACTTAAAATGGCCCATTTCTGTAAAACTAGAAGTAAACCCTGGAGGAGATGATGGCAGAAAGCAAGATTTGGATGAGATGAAGATTGTTTTATGTTTGTGGTCCAGCTGATGGTGTGTGTGTGTAGGACCACTAGGAATATGAGAGACAAGTGCCTTCCCACAATCCCTCCCCTTCTTTCTCTCTCGCTCTATTCCTGTCCCCCTCCTCCCTCTCTTTTTCTGTCTTTCACTCTTTTCCTCTGTTGTTTTTCTCTTCGTCTCCTCCATCTCCGAGGCGATGGCTGTACATCCAGTCTGTTGAAGAGAGATATAACGCGGACAAACCTACGCGTTATTGTAGCAAACGTGAGACAGAAGACACTTGTTTGCTTTTTTTTTTTTTTTTTTTTTTAATCTCTGTTCCAATCAGCAGCATTGATGAAACCAATCTGAAGTTCTAAACAAAGGACTGAAGTACATGCTGCAGCTAAGAGCATGGTTCATAAGCTAATTCAATGGTTTTATTGGTCATAGTGGAGGGCTGGAGGGGTTGGAGGGGTTGGAGGGTGGGGTACATTTTAACTGACATCAACTTCAAAATAACCTTATACCCATGAATTTTCATTTTCTAAATTGAGTATTGTGTATTTTTTGCTTTTTTTTCCTCCTTCTAATTTTGAAATTGCTCTTTTTGTTTTAGATTTAAATATTAGGCTTAAAATAAAGGGGGAAAAAAATTAGTAATTGTTAGAATGTCTATATGCTGTAAAATTGTAAATATTTTTACATTTTTTTTAAATATTACAATATAGTTATAAACATTTTCCACTTTAAATCAGATCAAGATCAAACTAGGACATTTTTGATAATTAAATTTTTTTTAATTACATTTTTTTAATGTTTAAAAAATTCTAGTAAAATATTATTATAATGTCTACCATTTACAAAAGAGTCCAAGTTTGATCATCTTAAAAATAAGCAAAAATATTTACATTTAATTAATAAAATAATTAAACTTAATTTTTAACATCAATATAAAACCCTACTGTCTGAACAAAAACTTAACATTAATCCAAGATTCGTCTTTATACTAGTATCTATTCATTAATTTCTAATCCCAAACCTCAAAATTAAAATGAACAAGGACTATAAATGGAAAAATGCCTAGTGCTGAGGTAGAAGAGGAATAAAACACGTCCTGAAACGCTTTCTCACACCACAGCCTTACTGATGATTAGTATAAAACTGTTTTATGTTTTATCGCTAGTGAAGTGGAATGGGATGTTTAAGATGATGAACAAACTGTCTTGCAGTCCAGAAGGTTGTTTTGGAGGGAGGGTGGATTCATGTTCATGGTTTTATTCTAGGAAACTCGCAGTCTCTGAAAGCATCTACTGTTACCGGGATGTTCTGATGTAAAATCTGTATTTTTGAGATTTAAGATGGCGTTTTTGCGATTTGTCGGTACAATTGTTTTAAACATCATTAAAATGGTGTAACCCAATGTTTCAAATCTAAAAAAAGGTAAAATTTAAAAATTAAGCAGAAGTAGTAGTAATAATAATAATAATAATAATAATAATAATGGGGCGGGATGAGCACCTTTTTAACTCCGAGGATATATTATGTTCATGATATATTTTGTTCATGTCTCCTCCTGCTTATTTCTCCACAGCAGTGATTTGGCATTTTGTGGCTCGGTGGTGGATCTGCGTGGAGCTTCCCCCTGAGGCGAGCAATTAATCATCTGAAGCAGACATCTGTTGTGCTGAGAAAGCACTCGGGATCAAACCCGGCGAATCTCAGATCAAACGGCATGTTCTCCCTCAGCTTTACGGAGTGTCTCGCACTCGGGCAGCTCTAATCCGTCCTCACCACGCCACGAGAACTTAACTCTGACACTCAGGTTTCACTTAGACTAGAAATAAACCTACTATAAAAATAAGGCTGGATGAATACCGGCGTCCAGATGTGCATGGGTGAATATTTATCGACAATACACCTCGGACTGCACACGGCGGCCCATGAGTGCAAAACACCTTCTCAACCTGCTGTCCACTTTACATAAATATTGTCTATTGTTTCTCAGGTTGCTTTTCCAAATTCGTTTGTTTCGTTTTTGTATTTTTGGTGGTTTTGAATTTGTCGCCATGTTTCCCGGAGTTGCTGTTTTAGTTCCGAACTGTGCTATCCTCTTCACAGATTTGCTTTTGTGTTTGTGATCTGGAGAATCCGTCCTGCTAAATCTCTGATTTTCCGTGATGGAACTGAGCTCCCTGAAGTTGTGACGCCACAGTGCTGCTCGCTCCTTCCTGCTTTGCTGCATTGGGTTGTTTTTTTTTTTGCCGGGTTTTCTGTCCGTGGTTCCAAATGAACCTTGCTGTTAGGCTAATGTTGGCAGTTTTTTTGTATGTTTTTGAATTTGCACTAAGAGGAACAAAATGGCTACCATTTCTTTGAATTTGCTTTTACTTGCTTGCTGTCATGTTTCCTGATTCCTGATTTGCTGTCGTTTTTTGGAGCCTGCTGTCATACTTTTTTTTTGTCATTTTTGATGTCATGTTTTCTGAATTCACGGTCATGTTTGTGAAGTTTGTATTCTGTTTTCCAAATCTGTGGTCATTTGCTGTGGTGTTTCAGAATTTGCTATGAGTTTAGTGTTTTTAGATTTGCTGTCATATTTCCGAATTTGCCATCATGGTTTTGAATCTGCTTTCGTGTTTCCGAATCTACTCTCGCGTTTGTGAATCTGCTTTCGTGTTTCCGAATCTGCTCTCACATTTGGGAATCTGCTCTTGCATTTCCGAATCTGCTCTCGCATTTGGGAATCTGCTATCGCGTTTCCGGATCTGCTCTTGCGTTTCCGAATCTGCTCTCGCGGTTGTGGATCTGCTCTCGCGTTTCTGAATCTGCTCTCGCATTCCCGAATCTGCTCTCGCGGTTGTGGATCTGCTTTTGCGCTTCCGAATCTGCTCTTGCGCTTTCCGAATCTGCTCTCACGGTCGCGGATCTGCTCTTGCGTTTCCGAATCTGCTCTCGCATTTCCGAATCTGCTCTCGCAGTCGTGGATCTGCTCTTGCGTTTCCGAATCTTTTTGGGTTTGCTGTCGCTTCTTTTCCAAATTTGTGGACATTGATTGATTCATGAGTTTGCCATTGTGTTTCCGAATTTGCTGCAGTTTCTCATTCATTTGTCTTCAGTAACTGCTCTGTCTTGATCTTGATCAGGGTTTTGGTGGCTCTGGAGCCAACTTGAGGACCTTGGAGCTCTGAGGAGACTATGCTAACTGCTGTGCCTTTTTTTTTTTTTTTTTTTTATTATTGCTGTCATGGTTATGAAATTGCTATGATTTTGAGCATGCTGTTCTGTTTTTGGATTGTGGTTGAGTGTTGCAAATTTTCTTGCTATGTTTTTTTTGTTTGTTTTTTTGCGCTCACATTTCTGAATTGCTGTGATTTACATCTTGTTGTGGGTTGGTTTTGCTGCCATGTTTCCAAATTTCCTGTCCTGATACTGAATTAGTGGTTAATTGGTTTTAAGTTCTGGTTTTAAGGTTTGCTGTTGTGTTCCTGAACTTCATGTCATGTTTCCAATTTTGCCATCAACGGCTGTGAAATTCTTGCACCGTTTTTTAGTTTGCTGATGCGTTTTGCACTCAAGGGCTGCCGTGTTGACGGGATCTGCAACTCAAAGTAAGCTACATAGGGGCTAACTCCAAAAATCAGCTAGATATAGAATCATATCAGACGTGACCATAAGCATTTCGTCCTCAAATGCAGCCTGGTTAGTGAATGTTTAGGAAACACCTGGTGTAAATATCGATGGCTGGAAGATTCACACTGGAGATTTTCAGTTTTTGTTTTTTAAGGTAAGGCATTTTATGTTTGAAGGAGTTTTCCATGTTTTCACATGGCTCATAACCAAATCTGCTGGTCAAAACGATCCCGCCATCTCCACGTCTCACTCCTGTAGCCGAGGCTGATGTGATTCTCATTCCATACGCATGAGCGAATATTTGCTTCAGGCCTGTATCCACCCAACTTAGTGGCATACGGAGGCAGCAAAATTGAAACAGCTGGTTTTGCTACACTGCCCCTCTCCCTAGATGGACAGCAACACACCCTACCATTTTTTTCCTGGTGGATCGTATTGTACATTTATGGTATTTGGCAGACACCCTTATCCAGAGTGATTTACATTTATCTCATTTATACAGCAGAGCAGTTGAGGGTTAAGGGCCTTGCTCAAGGGCCCAACAGTGGCAGCTTGAACCCCCAACCTTCTATTCAGTAATCCAACACCTTGACCACTGAGCCACCCCTGCTGGGATTTCGAGCATGTGTGCGCCTAGGACTAGTTACACTGAGCCCCCATGTTCACCAGGTCAGCGATGTGTTTAGTGATGAACTTGATCTCCCAATAACATACGCCATGACTTTGGGTCCTGCTATACAACCAGTCATCCGACCGGCACACCGCGTTCCATTGGCTATGCAAGCACGAGTTAAGACAGAACTTGGCAATATGACAAACAAACGTGTCATTACCACAGTCTCTGAGCCCACAGACTGGGTTTCATCGATGGTTGTAGCACACAAAATTGACAGAGAGGAGATAAGGTTATGCATCAATCCCAAAGATTTGAACACTGTTTTAAAGAGACCCCACTACCCAATGCACAGCGTTGAAGTTGCCACCCAAATGTCAGGTGCAACACTGTTCTCAGTGCTCGATGCAAAGAGTTCATTTTGGCAAATAAAGCTCGATCACAAGTCTTCACTGCTGACCACATTTAGCACACCCTTCGGGCGCTATAGGTTTTTGCGCATTCAAAATGCAAAATTTGGCATCAACTCAGCAAGTGAAGTATTCCAGCGCTCAGTGGAACAACTATTTGCAGGCCACCCCTGCGCTATCATAGTTGACGACATCATTGTGGGAGGTTGTGAAGCTGCAGAACATGACACTAATCTGAAAAAAGTGCTTGATCACGCACGAGAGATCAAACTCAAACTTAACCCTCACAAGTGTAAGTTTCGTCTCTAAAGTTTGCTACATCGGACACATGTTTACAAAAGAAGGCCTCAGGGCTGACCCCACGGAGACTGATGCTATCACAAACATGCCAGTCCCTCAAGACCCCCTTGCCATTGTAACGAATTAATGTGGATGCTCTCGTGGAGAGGTGGATAGTTGATGGTGTGTGGTACTTATCTTCCCTGAAGAAG
>JAOVYV010000045.1:3031093-3042904 GCA_025674545.1 Hassar affinis | reverse complement strand
AGGATTATTTTATAATATGAATTATATTATGAATGAACTAGTTTTGACGCCTTCAGTGAGAATCTACAATGGAAATAGTCATGAAAATAAAGAAAACGCATTGAATGAGAAGGTATACTGTATACTATATGTATAATATATAACTATTCTTCCATTTTTCTCCCCGTGATGTCTGACGCCCCAATTGCCGCTGCATTGTACACAACTCCTTTTATGTTTCCCGCCGTACACAATGACATAACCTGTCAGGAAGCTTAAGCATTCTAAGTGGCGGGATTACATAAAAAAAGTGCGCGTTTCTTTAAAACGAATCCGACACTGCTGGAACGGTTTCCTCGACCGACTTCCCTCCTTCCAGGACGCCTGACGATCTCCACATTCACCACCGTCACCGACTTTCACTCCACAGACTCTAACTCACATGGTCAGGGTGGTGAGAAGCCAAACTATAACGAGATCACATCCCAGTTTTTTTCCTCCCTCTCGCCTGTCAAAGTTTGTACAAACAGTTTTGAGTTGCTGCTTCCAGGAAGTTCGAGCTGGGAAAAGAAAAAAAAAACCTGCAGGATGTGGCTACGTGCTCGTGTGTTCAGCATGTTTGTGAGAAGATCCCTCACTCTTGCGGAGTTTAAGACTTCGGATGTCGAAGCGTTAAGTGAGCTGTGACACGATGCTCCTCCGCGCAAGTTTGGAGAGTCTGTGGTTGAGATATTTTCGTTGTGTACCATTATTTTTTAAGCGTTTTTAATAGTTTTATCCACTCTCCTGAGGAAAACGTTGATATTCCAGTTAATATGGCTTTATCACACCTCTAGCAAAAGGTGTAACCGCTATGTGCTAGCTAATCATCAGAAAAAAATTGCTTACGCTGTAATTCAGCAACACATCTGAGGAAAACAGTGGCGTTCCAGAAGGCTGTGTTTCATTTCTAACAGAATTGGTTTTTACATTTTCTGTCATAGCTATTTAGCTAGCTAAATTGTAACTTTAATCGTAAGAAGTCGCTTGGGTTGCTTAGGAATACACCAACACATCTAAACAATTCCGTGTTAGGATACGTGTCCTGTCCCTCGATACCGTGTCTCTGTCTTGTTTCTATAAAACACACAATGAACAGCTATGTGCGTGCTAGCTAGCTAGCTAGCTAAATAATTTTTAATAGTAAGAAATCTTTACTTAATAATTCCCAAACAAACCTGAAGAAAATGTTTATATTCCATAAGAATCTGCATCGTTTTCCTAAAGCGTCTTTATATTTTCCGTGATCTGTAAGCTAACTGAATGCTAATTCTATCGTACATAGCGTAAGTCTTTACTTTGTAGCGCAATAAATCATCTGAGGAAACTTCTAGGATATTCCCTAAAGTTTAGTCATGTTTCCGATGTCAGTTTGAATGAAAATCCTCGAAATATGAAAGGCTTAATGGATACATTCTATCTAGATACGTACCTAGCGTAGATCCCAGTAGCCTAGCAAATGGTAGTTTTGCTAAATTTTATACAATTCACACATTTAATATACTATGCTAACTAATAATATGCTAATTATGGTCATAGCAGCTTACTGTCCAGACAAGACTGTTTAACGCTAAGTAAAATACTAACATGATTGTAACGTACTGAAATCACAGAGAAATGATGCTAATGTGTTGAAACATGTTTTACCAAAACGACCGCACAACAAATGACGAAAGCACGATAGGAATGTAGCTAAAAGGGAATTCGGGTCAAGTTGGAAAAAAAAATGCATGAGGAACGCTGCATGTTTTCTCACTCAGGGTTTTTTCTTGTCGTTAAGGGAAAAGTCGGTTCAAATCGCATGAGAGAGCACTAGCGGATCAGACGGAAGAGAGAAAGAAAGCGCAGCTTGCAGTTTGAGCCTGCAAGGCAAGTCTTCCTCTTGTCCCAGGTGAGGGAGCTTCAAAAAAAGAGGGATGAACCTCGGGAACCAATTTGCTGAGTTTTGTTCGGAAACAGAAAGCCTGGAGTCTTTCACAAGAAGGAAAAAAGAAAGAAAGGAAAAAATGCCCAGAGTTAGCAAATAACCGAAGGAGGAACAGCACTAAGGTCACGTAAAACCGGTCATGACTGAATTCTGCACTGACTTTCTGTTAGCACTGAAATCATAACATACTCTGACTTAGCATTAGCATAAATGACTTAGCATTCGGTAAATATCCATCAAGAAGAAAAACAAATAAAGAGACTGAGTTAGCAGTTAAAAAGGTTTAAAATTAAAGAAATGCTAATGCTCTGTAAAACCTCATCCAGATCATGAAGGAACAGGGGTATTAGCATGGAAAGATGACACTTATTATCATACCACAAAACCTGATCTGTACCTAGCATTAGCATCAATTTGGCATTAGCATCCATTTAGTCACATGTATGCTAAGTTTTAAAGAAAAGAGCAGACTGAGCATCATACAATTATTCTCACCACAGCTAATAACTTAGCTAGCATACCGTAATGCTGTTCTTCCTCTAGCAGTAGCATTTGTTCTCTTTTTTTAAGTTCTCTTTTTCTCTTTGCCCACACAATCAAATGTTAAGTTTAAAAATAATAATGTTAAGTTTAAAAATAATAATACTTCTATAATAAAGAATAATTATATCATACTTTAACCACTGGAAACAACAATATTTACCTCAGATGTATGCTTAAAATGCTAAAAAATAATAATAAAGGACTCAATATTACTGCACTTTTGATTTAGCTTGCTAGCACATGGCAGTTTGGAAATGAGACAGGACCATTGGAACCATCAACATTTACCTCAGGTAAATTACTAGAAAATGCTAATAAATGGGTCTACATGATCATTTGGAGCTTGTTGTCATAACATCTGTTATACAGACAGTGTAAAGAAAGTGAAAGAGAGAGAAAACAATAAAGAACAATCAAGAGCTTCAAAAATTTTATCTCAGATATGATAGAAATGACCAAGAGAAGCTGAGATGATTAAAGTATGACTTAGCATGCAGCTATTACATCTGTCAGAGTGTGTAAAGACACAGTGAGGGTGAAAATGACATTTAACATTAATATTTACCTCAGATGTATTGTAAAACTGCTAACAAATGGCTCTAAATGACAATTCGGTACTTTTAGCCTGTTTCCGTAACGTCTGTTATACAGACAGTGTACGAAGAAGCGACTGAGAGAGAGAAAAGAATAAAGAACAATCAAGAACATCAAAATTTACCTCAGATATGATAGAAAATGACCAAGAGACAATGACTACATGACTATATGACTAAAGCTAAATGGCTTAGCAACTTGCTAGCATGCAGACATTACATCTTTCAGAGTGTGAAAATGAAATGAGACAAACATCAACATTTACCTCAGATGTGCTGGAAAATTACTAGGACAATGCTAATAAACGGCTCTATATGACGATTTGATTTGGAACTTGTTGCTACAATAGACAGTGAAATAGAAAGCGAAAGAGAGAGAAAACAATAAAGAACAATCAAGAACATCAAAAATTTACCTCAGATATGATAGAAAAGCTGATATGACTAAAGTATGACTAAAGTTAGATTGCTAGCATGCAGCTATTACATCTGTCAGTGTGTGTAAAGACACAGTGAGGGTGAAAATGACATTTAACATCAATATTTACCTCAGAGGTATTGTACAATTTACCTCAGATGTATTGGAAAACTGCTAATAAATGGCTCTAAATGACAATTTTGAACTTTTATCAAAATAAAACTAGGACAATGCTAATAAACGGCTCTATATGACGATTTGGAACTTGTTGCCACGACAGACAGTGAAATAGAAAGCGAAAGAGAGAGAAAACAATAAAGAACAATCAAGAACATCAAAAAATTTACCTCAGATATGATAGAAATGACCAAGAGAAGCTGAGATGACTAAAGCATGACTAAAGTTAGCTTGCTAGCATGCAGCTATTACATCTGTCAGAGTGTGTAAAGACACAGTGAGGGTGAAAATGACATGTAACATCAACATTTACCTCAGAGGTATTGGAAAATTAAAAGAAAACTGCTAACAAATGGCTCTAAACGACAATTTGGAACTTTTAGCCTGTTGCCGTAACATCTGTTATACAGACAGTGTACGAAGATGTGACACAGAGAGAGAAAAGAATAAAGAACAATCAAGAACATCAAAATTTACCTCAGGTATGATAGAAAATGACCAAGAGAAGACGATATGACTAAAGTGACTAAAGTTAGCTTGCTAGCATGCAGCTATTACATCTGTCAGAGTGTGGAAAGACACAGAAAATGACATTTAACATCAACATTTACCTCAGAGGTATTGGAGAATTACTAAGAAAATGCTAATAAATGGCTCTAAATGACAATTTGGAACTTTTAGCATGTTTCCGTTACATCTGTTATACAGACAGTGTACGAAGAAGCGACAGAGACAGAGAAAAGAATAAAGAACAATCAAGAACATCAAAATTTTCCTCAGATATGTTATAAAATGACCAAGAGACGATGACTACATGACTATATGACTAAAGGTAAATGGCTTAGCAACTTGCTAGCATGCAGACATTACATTTATCAGAGTGTGTAATGACACAGTGAGGGTGAAAATGAGACAAACATCAACATTTACCTCAGATCTGTTGGTCACCAAAAAAAAAGTGATACTAGTAAAATTATGATTTAGCTAGCTAGGAATAGCGGTTAAATCTCTTATAGAGACCGCGTGAAGGCACAGTGATCGTATAAACAAGATATGATCATCAGGAATATTGACATTTACCTCAGATGTGTTGGTTATATGCTAAAAAAACATTAAGAAGAATGAATATTTATTAACTGTTTCCACAGAATTGTTAACATGCTAAGCTATTCTGTTCCTTTGTAGCGTTAGGATTAGCTCATTTTATTCTAAAGGTGAAGGGATTATGAATGGGGTTTAAGGACATTTTAAGGGCTTTTTTGAGCTATTGCTCATCAAAATAAGTGACTCCTATGAGCGAGTCTCTCTCTCGCATACACACACACACACACACACACACACACACACACACACACACACACACACACACACTAAACGGTTGCTCCAATGCTAATCGACAGCCATTCAATTATTCCCCAGCTCATAACCATAATATAGAGGAATGACAGGCTATATATTCAGAGCAATATTTATTTGTGGTAATGCCAGGCGTTTAGAGTGAAAGAGGCTAACTGAAGGCCGTGTGATTTATTAGCGCTTGGCTTCATATCATATCATTCACGCGGCTGCTGTCCAAACCCTGGGCTGTGGGTTTTTTTATTTTTTATTTTAGGGTGCTGGATATATATTCAACGTCCTTTTAAATGCAAAATCGCCTGCTTTTAAGGTTCATTCAGTCGAAACGCAGCTTTAAACAGCCGCTAGCGTGGCGGAATAGTGTTTGCTCGAGAGCCGTGATGAAGCTCTCCTGCTACGAAGGGAAGGAGCGACATTTTCACGTCTGACAGCATAAAATGCTAAAGAGAAAAATGGGCTGCCTCGGAGAATTGCGGCGCGGTATTCAGATGTACGGTAACAGATGGCTAACAGTGTAGAAATCAAAAATATTATGTTTCAGATTTCCTTTGATTCAGCAGCAGAAATGATAAACACACAGCCCTGAAACCTACACAATGCGAGTTAGCGAGGCGAACGTTCTCTCGGCTGCTACGTTTTCATTCCTTTCATTTGTCTAGAGACGGCCAGGCAAGCGACCATAAACCTGTGTGTTTGGCACTGCGCGTAAAACATTAAAAAAAACAGATTTGATAATTTATTCACTTTTTTTTCTCCATCACACTTCTAAAGAGTTAGCGTAAACTTTTCCAAATTAGCTAATTTGGCTAAATGGGCCAAATCGCTCATTATTCGATGAAATCTTCATGAAGTCTGTTAATGAGTCTATACCATAATCCTAGCAACAATTCTTTACATATATTTTTAATGAATTGCAAGTGCTATCCTTGCTAATCTTTGCTAGTTAGCATCAACTGCTTGTAGAGCAAAAAATTATCTTACCAAAGATATGGTAACATTGATATTAGCATTACAGCACCACTTAACGAGTTGCTAGTTTCAATACATTTCCTCACAACAAATTAGATTCACAGCAAATTAGCGCTTTAGATTTTTCCCGTTTCTTTGCTAGTCATTTGTCCCAATAGCAAATTCGCTAATAAGCAAACAAGTTCTATATTATAAATTGTATCAACATCTATGACAGCAAGCTAATTTGTACCTAATGTTTCCCATATGGCATTCGTATTAGCATAACAGTGCCACTTGGCTAGTCTCTCAAGCTAGCCAGCTAATTTTTAAGAAAGATTTGAAGAAAGACATTTTTCTCAGAGGAAATTTACCTTATAGTGATCTAACATAACAAAATTATTAGCATTCATTTATCTCTTGCTAGCTATGTAGAGTACATCAAAAGCAGATTGGTGTTAGTTTGACTTTGTTGTTGAGCGTATTTTAGTCTAAACAATGCTAATATTGTTATTATTATTATATTTTAGTTTCATAATCTCTTTTATTTGTTTCTGTAAGCAGCTAGTCATGCTAGCTGGCTAATATCTAAAAAAATGAATCATTTTTTGATGTAGCAGGTTAAATTTACAAAATTCTTAAAAATGCTAGCCATCCACGTTAAAAGCAAATTTGCGCTAACACCTAAACATTGCTAAAACTGGTGATTATTGTTCACTTTGGCTATCGCTAATTTGTTTTGTTTCACAAAGCTCCAGAATTGTTTTAGCCTCTGTCTTTAACAACGACGCGGAAAGCGTCTCACATACCTTCCTTCTCTCTCTCCCGACCTCCGGCTGACCTCATCAGACGGAATGAACTTGTTCAGTGGCCTGAGGAAGACAAAGCACCGTTCACCAGACCCTCTGGAAAATAAAAGGAATCGTTTCTGACACATCATGCGACGTATTATCGGCGCTGTTTGTTTTATTTTGTTGTAATAAACCAACACGAATGAGCGGTTTGTCTTATTAGCTACCGAAGGCAATTCATTTGTGTGTCAGACGAACATGGCGCCTGGTAAACATTACCACGTAGCATGTGTGTCCTTAACACTGGCATCATTAGCCTTAGTAGAGTGTTGTAGACAATTTTAAAAATCATTCTTCTTATTTTCTTATTTTGTGTGAAGACAATTTGAATAAACTCTAATATTAGCATTAGCAATTAGCCGTTAAATCTGTTATATTGACAGTTATAAAGGATTACTGACCGTGAAAATGTGATATAACCTTTAGGAATATCACCATTTACCGGGTAAAATGCTAAATACTACTAGAAGTAAAAATTATTATTTAGCTAGCTAGCTAGGACGCAGCAATTAAATCTGTAGACTACTATTACAGACTATAAAGACACAGTGATGGTGAAAACTAAATAAAAGTATTGGGAACGTTAACATTTACCTCAGATGTGGTAATAAAATAAAGAAAAAATAAAGAACAGACAGTATACAAATGACAACAATTATGATTTAGCTAGCTAGCAAGCTGCACTACACAGTGATGGTGAAAATAAGATAAAAGTATTGGGAATGTTAACATTTACCTCAGATGTGGAGGTAAAATGAAGAAAGAATAAAGAACAGACAGTATACAAGTAAAATGCTGATCTGGCTAACTAGCACGTAGTGGTCAAATCTGTTATATTGACAGTTATAAAGGCTTAGTGGCAGTGAAAATGTGATATAACCTTTAGGAATATCACCATTTACCTGGTAAAATGCTAAAAAATGGAAACAGCTAGCTAGGAAACAGCAATTAAATCTGTTATACAGACTATAAAGACACAGTGATGGAGAAAACAAGTTAAACGTATTGGGAACATTAACATTTACCTCAGATGAGGTAATAAAATGAAGAAAAAATAAAGAACAGATAGTAAACAAGTAAAATGCTGATCTGGCTAACTAGCTTGTATTTAGCTAGCTAGCTAGCTAGCTAGGAAGTTTAAAGACACAGTGATGGATAGAAGATAGAAGAACGTTAACATTTACCTCAGATGTGGAGGTAAAATGAAGAACAAATAAAGAACAGACAGTATACAAGTAAAATGCTGATCTAGCTCACTAGGAAGTTTAAAGACACAGTGATGGTGAAAACTTCGAAAAGATAGAAGAACATTCACATTTACCTCAGATGTGGTAATAAAATAAAGAAAAAATAAAGAACAGATACAGTATACAAATGACAACAATTATGATTTAGCTAGCTAGCAAGCTGCACTACACAACATAAAAGTACTGGGAACATTAACATTTACCTCAGATGTTTTAGTAAAATGAAGAAAAATGCTGATCTGGCTAACTAACTAGCACGTAGCCGTTAAATCTGTTATATTGACAGTTATAAAGGCTTAGTGGCAGTGAAAATGTGATATAACCTTTAGGAATATCACCATTTACCTGGTAAAATGCTAAAAATACTAGAAGTAAAAATTATTATTTAGCTAGGTAGCTAGGAAGCAGCAATTAAATCTGTTATACAGACAGTGTAAAGACACAGTGATGGAGAAAACAACATAAAAGTACTGGGAACGTTAACATTTACCTCAGATGTGGAAGTAAAAAGGAGAAAAAATAAAAAACAGACTTAAAAAAATTTATTTTCTGCGATATTTTTGAATAAACTCTAATATTAGCATTATGTTCTGTAGATAGAAGTGTCCTTGTGATTTAGCAATATTTTGCTGATTAGCTAGCAACCTACTAGCAAGCTAATATAGCTCACAGCATAACGATCCCCCAACATAACAAACACATCCCGGTGTTCAAACGGCACTTGGCACAAAGAGCTGAAGTTTCAGAGGTAAACAGAAATGACGGATGCTTTATTGTCTAAAGGTGTGTGTGTGTGTGTGTGTATGTATGTGTGTGTGTGTGTGTGTGTGTGTGTGTGTGTGTGTGTGTGTCTGTGTGTGTGTGTGTGTTTGCCGTGAGCTAAACCGGAGGCAGACTAGGAGAGTATGAAACACCTCACACCTGGAAGAAGTATATATTGGATTGAAACACACACACACACACACACACTTTTGTTAAGCGTTCATCTAACAGTGGCGTGTAAACAGCGCTGTTGGCGCCACGGCTAAAAATAAAGGAAGTGAAATACGTCTCTCTGTTTGACAACACACACTTAAAGATTCGCTCCGGTCTATAAAAGCTGCAAAATAAAACTAAAAGCAGAAGTGGAACGTCGTATTAAAAGTGAAAAGCTCATACATCAAAAACACATGCGTAGCTTTTTAGATACCATGTCTACTAATGCCTGTGACGAACGCTGCATCTCTAACGCTAGGACTTTTGACTAGCTAGTGTTCCAAAAAAGTCTCCAAGAGAAGGTGTTTTCCCCATAGTACCCAATCTTGTTGCTTGGTAACTGAAAATAAACACACTGACGAGGAGCGAGCTAATTCCTAATGATTAACGTTTACCTCAAAGATGTTAAAATACCAAAAAAATACTATTATTCTATGCTATACAGTTTGTAAGCTAGGTTTGTATTTGTCTAACTAGCATGCAGCCATTAAATCTGTTTTAAATAAATCTATTAAAGAGACAGTGATGGAGAAAACTAGATAAAAGTATTGGGAACATTAACATTTACCTCAGATGTTTGAGTAAAATGAAGAAAAAATAAAGAACACACATTACTCAAATAAAATTCTGATCTGGCTAACTACCTAGCACATAGCCGTTAAATCTGTTATATTGATAGTTATAAAGGATCAGTGGCAGTGAGAATGTGATATAACCTTTAGGAATATCACCTGTCAAAATGCTAAAAAATGCTAGCAAGCTGCAATTACGTCTTTTAAACAGACAGTGTAAAGACACAGTGATGGAGAAAAGAAGATAAAAGTATTGGGAACGTTAACATTTACCTCAGATATTGTAGTAAAATGAAGAAAAATGCTGATCTGGCTAACTAACTAGCAGGTAGCCGTTAAATCTGTTATATTGACAGTTATAAAGGATCAGTGGCAGTGAAAATGTGATATAACCTTTAGGAGTATCACCTGGCAAAATGCTAAAAAATGCTAGCAAGCTGCAATTACATCTGTTAAACAGACAGCGTAAAGACACAGTGATGGAGAAAAGAAGATAAAAGTACTGGGAATGTTAACATTTACCTCAGATGTGGTAGTAAAATGAAGAAAAATGCTGATCTGGCTAACTAACTAGCGCATAGCCGTTAAATCTGTTATATTGACAGTTAAAGATAAAGGATCAGTGGCAGTGAAAATGTATATAACCTTTAGGAGTATCACCTGTCAAAATGCTAAAAAATGCTAGCAAGCTGCAATTACATCGGTTAAACAGAAAGTGTAAAGACATAGTGATGGAGAAAACAAGATAAAAGTATTGGGAACGTTAACATTTACCTCAGATGTGGTAATAAAACACTAAGTAAAAATAAAGAACAGACAGTATGCAAGTAAAATGCTGGCTAATAATCTGGCTAATTAACTAGCACATAGCTGTTAAATCTCTGTGTCAGCATAACGGCATAGTGACAACAAAAATGTCTTCTAAGTGTTACTAGCTAGCTCACACAAACAGTGAAAACGTGACAGAAAATTCTATATGACTGCTAACATTTCCACCAATTTAGCCACCTAGCATGTAGACACAGCATGAGAACAGGACAGAACCAGTGTCAACATCAAGATTTACCTCAGACTAAACACATCTGACCGACTAATAAAGACTATATGAGTCTAAAGTTTAGTCACCAAGCTAGCATGTAGCTATTAACTCTCATTCAGGTGGACACAACACAAAACGATATCCGATTTCAACATTTACCTCAGGTCTCATAGTAAAAAAATTATTAAAATTATGATGTAGCTAGATAGCACGTAGGTGTTCATACTGTGATACCGGAAATGAGACAAAAGTATCAGGAATGTCAAAATTTACCTCAGAAATGATATAAAAATTAAAGTAAAAAGCACAGCAGGACGAATATTAACAGTAATAAGAGTTAGCATTAATAGGATAGGTGGAAAGCTGCATGATTTTGTCTCACAGACTGTTCTTTAGTGTGTTTTACACATTAGCAAGAATGTTAGCAAGGATTTCATTTGATTTGATTTTATTTTATGCCTTTTTGTGGCACTGAGTAAGCTAGCTAGCAGACCGTGTGGAATTTTAGCGCAACGTAGCGATACGATTAATACGATAATGATACCAAGCGTAATGCTAACAATACGCTTGGTTATCATGGTGTAGCTGTGCGTAGTTGAGTTCAATGGGGTGGCTGTGAACCTGGGCTCATATGTGTGATGCTGGGGGTTACTGAACCCTATTTATGTGTTGGCTCACAGTCACACACACACACACACACACACACACACATATCCTGAGGCGGGGATGAGGAAGGAGACGAGACGCACCTGCTGTTCTTAAAGCCAGATGAGTGGAAGTCCTATTTCCCTAAAGGAAAGCCAGTACACCTGACAAGCTCTCTCTCTTTCTTTCTTTCTCTCTCTCTATCTCTCTATCTATCTCTCTCTCTATCTAGGTCTGTTTCTCTCTCTCTCTCTCTCTCACACACACACACATTCCATGATTCCATAACGGAACAACTGGAAAAAAAAGATCAGCATTGAATTTAGATTTATACTTTATATTTTCAATTTCATTTCTAAAGCGATCTTAAAGCACGTTGTGTCAAACATCATCATCATCATCATCATCATCATCATCATCATCATCAGTACCGCTTATTCCCAGTTACGGGGTCACGGGGGAGCCGGTGCCCAGCCGGCAACTCTGAGCGCAAGGGCAGGAA
>JAOVYV010000045.1:3019514-3029574 GCA_025674545.1 Hassar affinis | reverse complement strand
CCCCACCCGGGGATCGAACCCGGGACCTTCTTGCTGTGAGGCGACAGTGCTACCCACCGAGCCACCGTGTCGCCCCACATAACATGCATTTGATATTTATAATAATGCAAAAGCATGACCACCTCTCGGACTGCTACAAAGCACTTGCACTGGAGACTCCTTCCACGTGAATTCCTGCTAATATATTAGAACTCGTGCACTACTGACAGAGCTGCCTGTCTGACCAATCAGAATGCAGAACTCTCCAGCGTAACACTCGTTACTATCCTAAGCAGGGAATTCCACCAACGGGAATTCTGTAGCAGTCCTGGAATGCAGGAATGCTGTACGGAAAATTGCACTAATGCAGAAAACAGGAGACTCGGGAGACGGCTTTGCCACTCAGACCTGCCGCGTGCTCTCACGCACTCTTTCTTTTTATGTAAGGAGGTGGAACGGAAAAGCGATTGAAGTCTGCTTTCAATAGAGGAATTTCTTAAAACCGTGTGAAATTGTGCGGCTAATCGGCTAAATCTCTCGACACAAAGAGATAATTGCTCCCCGAATTAGTGTACCTGGGACCCTTTGCGTTCCGTCATGCCTAGTTTGGTGCGTAGTGATAATGGTGATATTAGGGCTTAATTAAGATCAGGCCAGAGTTGCTGAAGGTCGGCCATTAGCACCAGGATCATTGAAATGCTAATTATGAGCAGATTAGAAAGTTACGCTCCTTTACAGGGGGTTATTAGATAATTACTCATGGTGTAATAATGATTATAGGCTGCACAGACTGTGTCGGTGTGTGTGTTTGTGTGTGTGTGTGTGAGTACGCAATACACAGAGCTAGAGTCTTCAACTAGAGTTAGTAAAATAAGACAGTCTTGATAATGTTTTATGTTGCAGGATTTCCCCTGTGATGCCTCACTGCTATGTTCCCTTAACCTGAACATCATCATATTATAACTGTAAATCACTACTAAAATTATTTTAGTTAAAACTGTTCAGGGCGACACAGTGGGTAGCACCATTGCCTCACAGCAAGAAGGTCCCGGGTTCGATCCCCAGGTGGGGCGGTCTGTATGGAGTCTGCATGTCCTCCCCGTGTCCGCACGGGTATACCCCGGGTTCTCCGGTTTCCTCCCACAATCCAAAGACATGCACGTTAGGTTGATTGGCGTCTCTAAATTGGCCCTAGTGTGTGTGTGTGTGCCCTACGATGGATTGGCACCCTGTCTAGGGTTGTTCCTGCCTTGCGCCCTAAGCTGCCGACTAGGCACTGGCTCTCCCGTGACCCTGACGCCTGGTCACCCCATGACCTCACCCCTGACATTAGGAATTGTTTAAGAAGTTCTGTCTATGTACCATACTGAGAGAACACTAAACCTAAGGATCACTAGGGGTTCAAAACAGTGGGAACATGGGGTTCTTAGAATGCTAAGACTAAGACTGGGCAAATGGGGAATATCAGGCCATGCATGAACAGGGAGTAAATGGTACTGTAGGGCTTCGGAAATGTAGTGGCCTGGGATTAGGAATGATTATTTCCTTATTTTGCCACTTGTGCTTGCACACTGTGAAATTGAACCTCCGCATTTAACCCATCCGTTCAGTGAGACACACTAGGGGGCAGTGAACACACATGCCTGGAGCGGTAGGCAGCCCTAGCCACAGCGCCCTGGGAGCCAATGGGGGTTAGGTGCCTTGCTCAAGGGCACTTCAGCCATGTCCTGTCAGTCACGGGAATCGAACCCGGGACCTTCCGATCACGGGGCAGACACCCTAACCACCAGACCATGACTGCCCAATATAGGGAATATAGGGTCTTGGAAATGTGTGGCCTTTGGGAAGGTAGAGTCCTGGGAATATAGAAATCTGGTAAGATAGGGTCCTGGGAGTATATACCTTTTTATGACCATAGAGATCTGGCAATACAGAGTCCTGCAAAGGTGTATCACTTGGGAAACTTACAGACCTGGGAATATAGCAAATTGGTATAGCAACCTTAGAAAGATAGAGATCTGACAAGTGTTGCCCCTGGGGACTCTAGTGTCCTGGGGATGTGCATCACTTGAGAAAATGTAAACCTGGAAATCTGTACCCATTGGGAACACAGAGAACTTGGATTATAGAGTTCTAGATATGCATATTACTTGGATAGTCCTTGGGATCATACACATCTGGGAATATAGCAACCTGGTAATGTGTATCCTTTGGGAAAAACTGGGAACAAAGAAGACTGGGACTATGGGGCCATGGCAATGGCTCTCCCTTGGGGCAGTACAGACCTGGGAATGTATAGACACTGACAACATGGAGCACTGGCTGTTGGGAATATGTAGCCTTGGGAGATAGAGATCTGTGTATGTGTAGGCCTTGTAACATATAGACCTAGGTATATAAGGTCTTGAAGCCATAAGGGAATATATGGCCCTGTAACTGTAGTGCCATAGGAACCCTGTGCCTTGGAATGCCAGGGCCTTGGAAATGTAGGGTCTTGGAAATATAAGGACCTGGGATCATATAATTCCATAAACACTGATCCCTGGGAGCATACCAGTAGAATCCCTGGGATTATTGGACTCTGTGAATGTTTAGCCCAGAGAATATAGACCTATAGGACTTAGAGCATTGGGAATATCTACCACTGGGAATACAAGGTCCTTCTTTTAACCTAACCAAAATTTGAGCAACTATAATTACAGTCAAATAAAGTAGGTACAGCGAGATAAGGCAGCCAGCAAACAGCTCACATGATAGCTGCTGTAGGTGAAAATAGCAGGAAACACTACGTCATTGTTCCAGTCATTAATCTGTTCTTTCCACATTCTCTGAAGAGGAAAAATGTGTGGAGCAGATTGTGCTAAATCCCTGTTGTTAGGCTCTCAGAAGGAGCAGGGGGATCCGTGCATCAGCGTTCTTTAATCATCTTCAATCGGCTGCTCTCCTCCTCCAAGCTCTCCAGCCCAGAGAGAGACAGAGTGACCCCCCATTCCCACTGGAGAGCTCCGGCCACTGCGCCACTGCAAACATTATTGCACCATCATTAGCATAATGATTTCCCCTGTCTCTTCTTCCCTCCCTCCTCATCTCTCTCTCTCTCTCTCTCTCTCTCTCTCTCTCATGCTGCGGGTTGTTACCCCGAAAAGCTCCCCGAGGTCCTCAAGTGTTTTAAGCTTGTTAATAATCATTATGGATGTGCAGCCGAGTGGGCGAAGAGAATAATTAACTCACCTGAGGCGCTCGTGACGATACTCTCAGGACGTTTTCACTTCGTCCATCGGGGACTAATTAGGGACGGTTAATAAACGCCAGGACAGAAACATCCTGGTTCCGTATAAACTCCTGACGCGGGGTCTAAAAACTCATCCGTGAGCAAACTAGCAAAAACAATAATCCACGTTAGCCATCATGCAACTAAATAAGAGCACTAGCGGTGTAGCATTTAAATTCCTTTAAGGAAGTTGTCATGCTAATGGCTAATCTGCATGTCGCGCTAGCCAAAATTTCAGCCACCACAAAATATGCTGTATTACGGAGTATTGTAGCTATTATCATTTTTATATTGTTTGAACGGGTTATTAAATGAGTTAGCATAAAAACATATGTGTTGTCATTGGTCAATTTGCGCGTACGACTAATCAGCGCTAGCTGTAAAACTGACAGAAACAGATAACTGATTCAGCTAGCTTGATATTAGTTTACTCTTTTTGAATGTTGTGGGTGAATGTAATTTCTGGGCTGGAAATCTACAGATGGACACTTTAATTTGAAGAAAATAGATCCACTTCATGGATCGGGCTACTCGATGATTCGGGTCGCAATAGCGCCACTTACAATATTTTCCCCTGTTTGTGAATCTGTGTACTTATTACGGGTGTACAAAGACTTTTAAAATGACCAACGGCAGCTTTAATACCGGACCACATTCCTGGCTTAGAGGTTATTTTATAAATAAGCACTGGGAAGTACTGTTTAGTGTTAGTGGCAGCTCAGCAATGCTAACCATGATGGACACGTCCGCAATGTCTTTAGGTATGATTTAAAAAAAAATCCTTGCTTGAAATTTTTGAAATGTGGAACAAACCCACTTCTGAGGAAGAACAAAATGCTCCAGCTTGCAGGGCGAGCTTTTCCCATCGAGGATTTGTTCACATCATACACACGCTAATGCCGAGATGAAATGCACGCGCTCCTTGATGGACGTCCAAGTCTAATCTCCAGCTAGACTCGGAGCTACATGCAGGATTTACGTCTCCGGCAAACAGTTATTAAAAAGTCCTGTGGTGTATTTAAGGCTAAAGGTGGATTAGCGTCTCGATGTGATCCTGAGAAGTGCACTCATGTCACTGCAGGAACAGACAAAGTGGAAAACGTGGGAGGTACGCCGACCGCATTTCATCTCCGCTCACGTCTCAAGCTAATCGTTATTTATCTAAACAAAGCCGCGCTGCCTTTCTCTCTTTTTTAAAACACGGACAGAAACGGTGACTAGCGGTATTCAGAAACTAGCGGTGTTCAGAATCACCATGTTGACACATAAAATGTCTTTTGTAATGACAAAAGTGGCACAACTGTACAACTCTGTTCTAGTTGGGATGAAGCTATTTTCTGGGCCAGAAATATACAGACAGCTGCTTTAAATAGTAAAACTAACTCGATAGTCTGTTTCAGGAAATGTCTTGCCATACTGGATCATGCGAAATTTCATTTGAGAGTTAAGTGTTATATTTTATTCTAAAAAGTCCTGGAACTGAGCAGCTGTGTTCTGGTTGGGATGAACCTATTTCCTTATTCTGGGCCAGAAGTATGCAGACAGCTGCTTTAAATAGCAAAACCATCTATATATTCTGTTTCAGAAAAAGTCTTGCCATACTGGATCATGCGAAATTTGATCTGACAGTTGCTAAGTGTTATTTTTTTATGTAAAAAGTACCAGAACTGAGCTGTGTTCTGATTGGGATGACTATATTTTCTGGGCCAGAAATATGCAAACAGATGCTTTAAATAGTTAAACTAACTAGATAGTCTGTTTCAGGAAATGTCTTGCCATACTGGATCATGTGAAATTTCATTTGATAGTTGCTAAGTGGGATGACTATATTTTCTGGGCCAGAAGAATGCAGACAGATGCTTTAAATAGCAAAACTATCTATATATTCTGTTTCAGAAAATGTCTTACCATACTGGATCATGTGAAATTTTATGTAAAAAGTAGCAGAACTGAGCAGCTGTGTTCTGATTGGGATGACTATATATTCCGGGCCAGAAATATGCAAACAGATGCTTTAAATAGCAAATCTATCTATATATTCTGTTTCAGGAAATGTCTTGCCATACTGGATCATGCGAAATTTTATGTAAAAAGTAGCAGAACTGAGCTGTGTTCTAATTGGGATGACTATATTTTCTGGGCCAGAAATATGCAAACAGATGCTTTAAATAGTAAAACTAACTAGATAGTCTGTTTCAGAAATTTCACCTGATAGTTGCTAAGTGTTATATTTTATGTTAAAAAGCCCTGGAACTGAGCAGCTGTGTTCTGGTTTGGATGAATCTGTTTCCTATTTCTGGGCCAGAAATATTGCGGACAGATGCTTTAAACGGCTAAAACTAACTATATTATTTTTTCAGAAAATGTCATGCCCTATTGGATGATGTGAAATTTCATCTGATAGGTGCTAAAGTTTTTTACTGTAAAAAAAAGTACCGGAACTGAGCAGCTGGTTCTGGTTGAATGTAATTTCTGGGCCAGAAAACTGCATACGAATGCTTTAAAAGAATGAAACACAAATATATTGCCATTTTCTTAATTTCTGTTGCTTTTTTTAAAAAAAATGTACCTGTGAAACATGAGACACTTTTTTAAAAACCTTGTGTAATGTCTGAGATGTGGATTATGGTGTTGAGCTAGCTAGTTTATGTAATTTAGCTACTTCCGGGGATGCGTCTTTATTACTAGGAACAAATCGTTTTATTTTAAGTTTTTACTCTGGTACACTAGTATGATATCTGCATCACAGCTGTTAGGACTAACTATGACTCTGATGCTAATTGCTAACCTGAGTGTGATGCTAGCCATAATTTTCATCGCACATTCCCTTCAGAATGAATTAAACGAGTGTTGTGACTTCTAGCAGTCGTGTCAGCCAAATTTCACTCCTACAGCCATTTTTATGTAATTCTATCTTTGGGACTCGTCGGAACAATGAATAATGAGTCTGAACGGTTTGATTAGTATGCAGCGTTCCTGAGTAAACATGCTAGTTTGAAATGCTAGCTGTAATTACAGATCTGTACTTAGCTTAGAATGAGACGACTAAATGACTAGCGGATAGAGCTTTAGCGTTTTTCTTTTCTTTTCCTATCTAAGCTATGAATTAGTATGTCAGAAAAATAAACAAATAGCGTACGTTGATTAGCATGCAATACTGCAGGCGTGTCGCCTTTTTTTCCCCCTTTCTCTTTCGCTAGCTCCGCTGCTACGACTAATCTGTGTTACCCAGCATTCATTCACAGAAGTAAGTGAATTAGTGAGCATTAGCGCTTGAGCATCATTTTCTTTTGCTGCTTTAAACAGGCAGTGATTTAGCATATGGGGACGTAGCTGTCAGGAAATAAACAAACAGAATTTGTTGATTAGCATGTAGTGCTCCAGGGCGATATCGTCTCCCTCCTGCTCCCTGTCTCTCTCTCTCTGTCTCTCTCTCTCTTTCTCTCTCTCTCAGTTTTTGACTTCATCTTTCACCCTGCCAGAATGCCTTATTGCTTATTTTTTTGCACTTAATTGCAAACAGGGAGGTCAATTAATTTCGCTCTCCTTCTCTATCTTTTTCTCTGCACAGCCAAATAAAAACGTTGTTTGTCGTTCCCTCTGTCTTTTTTTGTATTCAAATTCCATGTCACTTCAAACGGATTAATCGAGCGCCTTTGTTGTTAATCTCTGCGGTGCAGAGAGGAGGGAGAGCGAGACTTCTCTCTCTCTCTCCCTCTCTCTCCCTCTCTGTCTCTCTCTCTTTCTCTTTCTCTCTAACGACACAAGATGAGTCTCCGGAATTGCTCATTAGCGGGAGAATACGTGTTTCATAGCCTCCGTGTCACAAGCGATAGATCTCCTTCTCCAAATAAACTAGCTTTAACACATCACAAATTCTATAACTAACTCAGATAAGGATATATATTTTATTTCATTTCAGGGACCCAGCTGAACAAACAGGACAAATTCACGCACAATAAAAATGCAAATAAATCTTCCACCGAACAGAAGAAGAATAGCAAAACTCATGACAGAAAAGAAAAGACAGAAACGTCTTTGCTTGTCATCATTTGGCCTGCTGGAGGAGATGATATTTCTTGGACATCTGTTCCTGTAAGCGAATGCCCGTCAATGCCAATGTCCCAGCGGAGGAAAAGTGAAAGATTTGCATTGAGCCGGTTAATGGAAATTACGCGAGGGGTCTCGCGGGGCCCGCTATTGAGAAACCTGGCCTGAGACTGAGCTTCTTATGATAAATAAATGAACATAGCATACATTTACAGATGTCAGCAACGTGGTCCGTTATTAAAGGTGCAGTTTGCAATTGTAAAAAGTGCTCCTAAACCTGTAATATATACATTATATTATATATGGAATATATATATATTTGAAAAATTATTTAAAATGTGATTTCTGTGCAGAGGATTTTGGTGGTTTCTTTAATTAAAGAGTCTATCTGCAGTTTTCTGGTCCAGAAAACTTCAGGTTTAACTACAGATGCTCAGTTTCTAGCCACATTGAGGCCGTGCTTTGGTGACTAGGATTGACAAAAGCCATGCCTCCTTCAGGGGAAATGAAAGCCGTAAGCCATGCCTTATTAACTGGGAGGAGAATGCAAATGAGGCCACACCCACTTCATTACAAGCCACACCATCATCAGGACTGATGGACACAAGGCCACACCTCCTGGGCACACCTCCTTAACTTGAACTCAAAGGCAAAGAGGCCACACCCACTTCAGTTAGACTAGTGGGCGCACAAGCCACACCTCCTTCACTGGAACCGAGAGTCACAAGCCACACCTCCTTCACTGGGATTGGTTGGATATGACCCACAACTCCTTAACTTGATTTTCAAAGGCAAAATAGGCCACACCCACTTCAGTTAGACTGATGGGTGCACAAGCCACACCTCCTTCACTGGAACCGAGAGTCACAAGCCACACCTCCTTCATTGGGATTGGTTGAACACAGCCCACAACTCTTTAACTTGAAGGCAAAAAAAGCCACACCCACTTCAGTCAGACTGATGGGTGTACAAGCCACACCTCCTTCACTGGAACCAAGAGTCACAAGCCACACCTCCTTCATTGGGATTGGTTGGACACAGCTCACAACTCCTTAACTTAATTTTCAAAGGCAAAGAGGCCACACCCACTAAAGTTAGACTGGTGGGCACACAAGCCACACCTCCTTCATTGTGATTGGTTGGACATGGCCCACAAGTCCTTAACTTGAAGGCAAAAAGACCACACCCACTTCGGTTTGACTGGTGGGTCCACAAGCCACACCTCCTTCACTGGAATTGATGGACACAAACCATACTACTACTTATCTGATATGGACAACATAAGCCACACCCCCTTATGTAAACTGGCTGGCAAACAGACCACACCCTCTTTGGACTAAACTCCAGAAGCCTCATATCTTTCAGTAGTATTGAAAGAAGCCCCGCCCCCATAAGCATCCTGAGTAAACAATAGTTATATAATTGTAACTCATAGTTTGCTTATATTTGCTAGTTGATTAGCATTAGCACTAGCTAGCAACAATTACCTAAATTACAATCCTCTCAGAAATCCTGTCAGTTGCTAGCGAACTAGTGAAGATTCTGAAGAGCTATAAGAATTATAAGTACTGTCAGGTAACGTCAGGTCATGTTTGCTAGCTGACTAGCATTAGCAGTGAAGATTAATAAAACAGTCATGTGAATTAAAATCGACGTCTATTCTAGCCAAAAAAAAAAAAAAAAAACAATACTGAATTGAAATGTATGAAAAAAAGCCTGGCTGTGAGGACGGTGTCTTCAGTGTGAGCTTCTCAAGTCTGTGTGAACCTCACGCCAGGATCGGGTTACCGTTTTAAACAATTACAGATGGCAGAGGTGCAACTGACGGCAATATCTGGAGCGTCTGGAGGAATCTTGACAGGCTTCACAGAGCAATGATTAATTACCGCCAGGCTTCTCTGGGCATTTCAATTTCCTTTGGCTTTCAGTGCCGGGCTGCAGGTGATAGCAATACAGTAGCTCCGGTTACACCACGGTGAGGAGAACAAGCCCCCACCAATCTCGCTTTCTCTCCTCCTTTTTTTCCTTTTCTCTCTATCCTGTGGCTAATCAGCTCAGAAGAGGTCAACTAAACAAGGCCTAGCATGATACGTCTATGTAGCACCTCCACCTGCCGCCAACGCTAACACTCACCAGCGCTCGGGCTCGAGATTATCTCATCCGGAGAAAGAAAGGAATTACCATCCTCTTCTTCTTCTCCTCGGATGCAAGGTTCGCAATTTATTATTTGAAAGACTTTTTATCGGGAATTTTGCTATCCGAGCCATCCCGCTTTCATTAATCACGCCGGGTTTCCAGATAGTAGCCGCTCCCTGGCGCTGATGCAAATATGGAGTCTGTTTATCATCAGTCAAAGGGATAATAAAGTTTTTTTTTTTCTTTGTTTCAGATTTACAGCTAGGAAGATAACTCACCGCGTTCTGGAGTGCTAAGAAAATGTTTATCAGCATGACTCCTTTTTATTAAAATGTGCAGAAGAAGAAGTAGCTGGCGCTTGACGCGCGGTCGACGTGAGGAACGTGTCGACTTATCTGTGAAGACGTGTAAATAAAAAAAAAAGTTTTATAATAACGAGAACGATGTAACGATAGACACCAAACGGTTCAGGCACACAGAGCTTCAGTAATAATCCATTTGATATTTTTTAAAATTTATTTTTAAGTATTATTTGTATTATATATTGCTAGTATATTAATTATTATTCAGATTATATATAGATATAATATTACATATTATTTAAAATAATTCATTTTTTATATT
>JAOVYV010000045.1:2467234-2477254 GCA_025674545.1 Hassar affinis | reverse complement strand
TAATGTTTATCAGTACATTACAGAAAATAATGAACTTTATCACAATATGCTAATTTTTTGAGAAGGACCTGTATATATTTAACAAGTCCAGATGTGAAATTTCCTTGCTACAAAATATTCAGTCGACTGTCAGTGGCATTATAACAAAGTGGAAGCGATTGGGAATGACAGCAACTCAGACACAAAGTTGTAGGCCACATAAAATGACAGAGCGGGTCAGTGGATGCTGAGGTGCATAGTGTGCAGAGATCGCCAACTTTCTGCAGATTCAATCGCTACAGTGGAGCTGGATGACACTTGGAGTAACAGTTCATGCTTCTCTGTCTGGCAATCTGATGGACAAGTTTGGGTTTGGCAGTTGCCAAACATCTGATTTTATCTATCAGAGAATATTACATTATTAAGGTACTTTGTTAAATGGCAATGCGGCTTGCAGCAACCAAGATTAGCCAGAGACTAATGCAATCTACACTGGAAAACTGTTTTTAGGTTGTGGTTGTTATACAATTAGAAAAAAATTATTAACAGATATCAATATTCAAAGACAATTTGCTTTCAGTCCTTGTGTAGACAACCCAAGTTTTAATGTTAAATTTAACAACAGATCTACATACAAAATGTACAAAAATTTACACATGAACACAGAGCACCATGAATGGCCTCGGACATGAAATCAACAGCACAGATTTTCACATGGATAGTGACAAAAGTAAAGATTGTGTAAATAAAAAGACCGGTAATGCTAAACCGATTTTGATTTTATAGGTGGATCTGACGACAGATGGAGCCAATCTGTGTAATGCAGCTGGTAACAGCTGGGGGAACTGGCTCTGTGATTTCTCCTCGCCATGATGCCAAAGCGTCCAGGGCTTCTTTGGGGTTGCTGGGTGCGAGATCATAAATAGTGTAGACCGCTGAAAGCTGCACTTCCCATGGCACACCTGCACACAAAATACACAAAACTCATGACTGGCCAAAGCAATTTCCTGATGGGGAGAGGAATAAAATGTCAGATATAACAAACAACTTTATTAGTAACAGATGCTTTAGTCATACCTTCTGATATTCCATGTTTCCCAAACAGGTTTATGGCTTTTGCAATATTTTGGACTGACATGCACAGTTTCTCCTTAAGGCCCAGCTGGCCAAGTCGTCCTGATAGATGGAAAAAGACCAAGAGTCAAACACTTTGAATTACCCAAGTCATGTGAGATATTGGCCCACAATTGGATTTTCAAAAAAAAAACAAGAAAAAACACCATACCAATTAGCCTCAAAACTGCTGCTACACAAACGTCTCGGACTGGTGTTTGCTGAGGTCTTGGTTGTGTCACCCAGGCATTCATTACTGGCCAAAGCTCTTTTCTGTTAAATAAAACATAAGGAAAAGACTATAATGAGTGTCTAATTGGTGGCAATAGAAGCCATTGTGGTTCTGTGATAGATAGTGGAAAGTTGTGAATTTAATATATGTGGCCAATTAGAATACTTCAGTCACCAGACTACTGCCCTTTAATGTAAGGAATGATCAATGTTGGATTAGTGACCTGATACAAAGGTCATCAGTCTGAAACCATACTCATAATCATACTTTACATGTATACTGACACCTTTTGAGGCTTTGGACTCACTACACAACTTGAAGCAAGCAATCCAAGTTGTGCACCGATAATAAAAAATAATAAAAACCTGAATGCTTTGTCCATAGTCACTCCTGCAACTTAGTATTTCAGGAAATCCTCTCTGCTTAAACTTGGTTTCAGGAATTTGTGGTGCTTTTATACCAACATGCCCCAAAAGTTTGCAGACCCCTCCCATTACAAGTCATGCTTTTTGACATTTATACAGCTCTTCCCTTGGGTTTCCGCTCACTCTGTATCTTGCATTCTCATCAGCTGTAGCTCGATGCTGCACTACAGCTAGTCACACTACAGGATTTGGACTCACCAACAGGTCCAGATATTTAGCAAGCTAGATATTTTTGGGGAGTCTGTGAGCAATCGGTGCCTTTGAACAATTCACAGATAGCAATCGAGAGCCGATTTAAGAGCCCAGAGTGAATTTCCAGAGCTGATATGACCTCCAAAACCTGTTGGCAACAGATACTTCGGGCTAAAATCGTATAGTGTGAACTTGGCATTAGTCACATAGGGACTATACTATAAAAAAAAATTATAATGGCAGACACTCCCTTTTCACCTCTCCTTAAATCCAATGGTGGCGTTTCAATACCTTATACCAGCAGGTCACAAGGAACTGACTCTCAAGACTAGGGTTCTAGCCACACTAGCCATTAGTCTACCCACTGCATAGAGGTCCCAATCTCATGGGTGTGTTTAGTCTGGTTGTGGGTTCCGCATATCATCAATCTACTCTCTCTAGCTCTCTCAGAGCTTTTCCCAGTTTGCCATGGTGTGTGAGGAAGGTGGACATATACCAGGTAGCCTGATACTTTTTGGAAACTCATCTCAATCCCTCAACCAAGAATGGCCATAATCCTATGCAGTGGTGGTAGGGCTGTTTGTCTATATTATCTTGAGATGACTGCAACTCCAAAGAGAACTATATTCAAGGGGCCTGAGCCTGTGTTGTGCACAAGGATGAAAAAGCACAGACCCACTTTGATGACTCAGTCTAATAGATGGGCTTAGACTTAGATCAGGATCACTGACTTGATGGGAAACACAGGGAATAGAATCCCTAATTCTAATAATGGGGTGTTTCTGCTTGTACTTCAGTTCAGAGGAAAAGGAAAAACTCAGCAGCCCCTGTATTCAAATGCATGTACATGCCATGGGCACTGGATACAATTATCCATCTAATTCCAAGACTGATCCATCCAATTCCAAGCCTGCCAGTAGCTTCTGTGGGTTATAAAGTCTAAATGCCTTTCAGAGATAGCATCACAGATAACATTTGACGTACAGCAAAAATAATAAAAGCTTAGTGTAGTCTGTATGAATATCTGTGTTTTGCGCACAGTACCCTATAACATGGTCATGGGTCCATTTCCACCCCAGATGTGCACACAGGAGATCCAGGCTGAAAATGTATTCCCAGGCAGCAGGGCAGAGGTCATCACCATGACGATCATGCTTCTGAAACATCAAACTGCTGTCCTCCCGAAGAGCCTTTATTATGGTGGTGATCATTTTGTGAATGTCATCTGGAGGCCTCTGTCAGAAAATACAACTACTTTTTATACCCATTTTACTGAACGTCAACTAAAAGAAGTTTTAATAAAAATACATATAGAACAGAATGACAGAATGGATAAATAATGGATAAGAAAGCATCGCTTGTTCTACTGAGCACTGCCCGAAGAAGCACAAACACTTATCACACACAGATAACTGGTATCTACAAGGACCTGGCTTCAAGAATCAATAATGTCATATTAAAAAAAGGTGTACAAAAAGTTATACCAAGTGTCACCAAATTCAATGTTGCAGTCAGTGACTGTTTTATTCAAGATGTCTAGCCAATCATGTGGCAGCAGTCCAATGTATAGAATTTTACAGATACAGGTCAAGAGCTTAACTGTGGGCTGGTTTACTTCAGATACTGTTGATCTCTAAGTTTACACAGAATGTTTGTAGAAAACAAGAAAAATCTGTGAGTGGAGAGTCTGCAGGCTGAAACACCATGTTGATGACAGAGATCAGGGGAGAATAACCAGACTGGTCATGGACTGACTATAGTAACTCCAATAAGCACACTTTACAAGCGTGGTGAGCCAAAAAGCATCTCAGAATGCATAACACATCAAACCCGAGGTGGATGGGCTACAACAACTAAAGAGCTCATCAGTTTGTACTACTGTCAGCCAGGAACAAGAATCTAAGGCTATCATGGGCAGAGATTCACTGAAACTAGACAGGTGAAGACTGGAAAAAGACCAGTTTCAATAAGTATGTGACCATGATGTGACTCAGATTCCTGTTCTTGGCTGTCAGAAACAGACCCAATTGTGGTCTTCTGCTGTTGTACAACATCCACCTCAAGGTTCTATGTTTTGAGAATGCCGAGATGCTTTTACACCACAGCTGTAAAGAGAGATAATGAGTTTTCTATTCTTCCTGGCAGCTAGAATCTGGCCATTTCCTTTGACCTCTCATCAACAAGCCATTTCCACCAACAGAACTTTTCATGGCAAGAGGCATTGATGACAGGTTCTTGAACCTGTCTCCCATTCTCTTTCATTTTGTTATAATAGCTTTTCACTTATAATGTGAAAGCTTTTCAGTTGAAGATAAAAAGAAAGAAGGAATGGCAAGTTCCAGAAGTTTAACAGGAATGTGCAAATCAATGTGAGCTAGTTGGAAAGTGTGAGGTGAGCTTTGCTTCTCTGGGATCCATTTCTGCTAGCAAAGCATAAATAAACAGAACATTTGGCCCTATTGTGTCAAAACGACACCTACTCTATATTAACTCGTAAATATTGCAATATCGCACAAGCATGAATATTGACACGTCTGTGATTCGTCATAGCGTAAATGCTTAAATATAAACAGGTTTTGGCCTGTCAGTAAGAAACAAAGAACTAGAGAAAATCATCAAGAAACAGTGAGACAGCTGTTTACCTCATCCCAGTGCAGATATTTGCTGAGGTAATCTGCTATCTCTCCCTCGGCTTTCAGTTTGCTCACTGTGTTGATGGCTCGGCACAAAGGATTGTCATGGGACAGAACAGTTGGCCATGTTGTCACCATGAATAAAATCAGCTTTGGAGCTTCAGGAAAGTCTGCAAAGTAACAGAACAATGCCACATAACTACACAAACACACAAAGAATCAAAACATCAAAAACAATGCCACCGCATCGCTGTTCAGAGTTGTGTTGTCACAATACCATAATTAGGATTTTGATACGATACCAGCCTAAATATCTGGATACTGATACTGAAACGATGATAGCAAAAGCCTAAAACATCAGGGAAATTAATGGAATAATAAAACTTACATTTTGTAAAAAAAAAAAAGTAAAAAGTAAAAACATGTAACTTAAGCTATTTATATTAATATTGACCCTGTAGGGGAAGTGGAGGATGTGAAAAGAAGCCATAAAAGAACAGTGTATTACAAAGGCTGTGTGATTTCTTTGATAGTTAACGTTATATTTGTGTATTTATATATCTCCATTTTAATACATTTTCAGATATATATTTTATCATGCATTTCAGTTATCAATCAAACAGCAGTTGGGTTGTTTTGATTAAACAAACCTGAACAGTCATTTTTGGCAAAGCAGAAAACACATTTCATCCTGTTTTACTTTATCAGGTGTGGAAAAAAGCCTGTGACTCCTCAGTACACAGTGCAGAAGTCGATTAACTCTTTCTGAGTTTACTTACAAACAGTGGAGGAACTTGACCCTGACCCTGACCCTGACCCCTGTTATAATGCACTTTTTTCCTTACGGTACGTGAATGAATTTCAACTTCTCCCTTCGTTATACGGTTTTAAGGAGATAACATCACAAAACATCACAGATAACATCACCTTTCCTACAGAACATAGGCAAAACAGAGGCACAGCCTGTGTCATGTCACCCAAACACTGCATGCAGAACGTGTTTATCGGGTTGTGTTAAACAGCAGCACTGGCGTTTGATGTTTCCTGTGAACATGCAATGCCTTGACAATGGACACAATGGTTTTACAGCAAACCGTGTTAGGGTTCAGAATGGGCTATGTGTTTAAAAACAACTCATGACAGTCACTAATTTTTCAATTATGGCATTTATTGGTTTTTGCAAAAAAAATTTCAGGTATCACTTATTAAATGGTGTCTCAATTCAATGACTCAATTCCTCCTTAGCGGAGGCTTTCACATTACTGAGAGCATTTTCAAGGAATAGAAATGATTCATGACTAAATGTACATCCCATGATTACCATTACCAGTTCTGATTGAGTATAAATAGATTTTCATTCATTTACAACAGATGTTATTGATCTGCAGTGATTTTTAACTTGTAAGTTATGGTAAAGTGAACATTCTGTCTGCATATTAAGACGCTTGCGAAGTTAGCTAAAAAAATATAAAGCCAAATGAAATAGTTAATATGCCTTTAATTGCCTCGTTGACTGCCAACGGTCAGCTTTCTACAAGCCATGCCTCTTGTTCTGTCTCCATATAAACTGCACATATATGGGAGATAAAAACAGTTGACACGCCCACTATGCCTGTAGGGAGTGGAAGCGCACACACTTTGCCCCGCTGCATATTGAAAATATGTCTGTTATTAAAACGCTGCCATTCTTAAAGTACTGATGCTAATAAAAATGGGATATTGTACCGTATCGCGGGTAACAGTTTACCGTGCAACACTATTGTAGATACATTTGAAATGAAATGAAATGTCAATACAACCTCACCTTCTTTTAGAAGACTGTAGGCAAGGGCTTGTGCTTTCTGACAATCTCCTCTCCATCGACACAAGCCTACATAAACCCTACAGTGAGACTGCAAGAGTTCATGTTTCATAACAGCTCTCTCCTCCTTGATCTTAGACAAAATGGCAAACATAATCTCCTCTGCTGTGGACTGATTGGGATGGGAGAGAATTAGTTATTAAGCATTTAGAAATTAATACTGTATTGTAGACTCGACTAACAGGTATTACATAAACCAAATCCTTGACTAAATTAGTTTCTGTAAAAAAAATAATAATAATTTTGCACGTGAGAAACTTCAAACCACAGCCCTCCATGTTGTATGCCTGCTGCTCTCTTGCACTGTCACTTTCATGACATTCTATATCACTAGGCAATGCACATCACTACTAGATTTTGCGCCACTTGCGCAATCATATATAACACAGTAAGCATCATTTTTTACATTTATTCAACCCTTTTCTATTTATTCTTAATTTATCTGTATTTACTCTGTGCTGTAGCCGCTGTATCACCCGGAATTCCCTCATGGGGATCAATAAAGGAATCCTATCCTACACGGAATGTCCATTTTAGCTCAGCACTAAGAGCTAAGCCTGAAACACCAGTCAGCATTAAACAACTGAATGTTAATAGACTTAAACGGCTAAATTTGAATTATATGAACATAACAAATAAACATACAAATAAAGCATAAAAAAACATTTTACCTGGTTTAAACAAAAATCAGAAATGACACATTTTTCTTCATCTCTTAGGACAGGAACTTCAGATATTCTTCCAAGAAACACATGACTCCTTATTACAGGTAGCACATCAAAATACGAATCTTGAAGTTTTTCTAATGCATTGAAGATGAGGGACTGTGTATCATTTACATCGTCCACAGTTTTGCCTTCTTTTCTTTCCATTTGATTGCTGCTTGTTGGCTCTTCAGCTGGATAGTATATTGGAGATGCTACACTATTACTTGGCTTCTTATCACTAACGTTTTGTGTTGTAGGGGTAAGACTTGAAGGATCAGGTGAACAGGTATCAAGTCGAAGCCTTTTGGCGCTTTTGGGCAGTAACACATTCACACCAATTCTTTTGGCCTTTTGGTCTGTCTTAGTGAAAGCTGTGGAGGAAGAGTTGATCATTTTATTCCCTGAGATTGGATTAACAGAAGGTGGGGAGCCCCCACTCTCATTTGCAGTCCTTCCAAGGTTAACATTACCCCGGAGAATGTTGAGAGTCCTTGCTTGAGCAGAAAGCTCTGGATACATGGTATCCAGCATCTGCATGGAGTTCTCCTGTGAGGCAGAGGGAGATGAGGAGTTTAATGCAGAGGAGGGCAGCCTTCCAGGGACAGGAAGTGCATGTTTGGGAGTTGCTGATCCAAACTGCAAAGGGGACGAAGGAACTCCGCGTGATGGTGAAGGGGTGGTCATAGAAAGCGATGTCTTTGCTTCATTTTGAAGGAGAGGATCTGGAGAAGGTACGTTTGACTGCTGCTTCAGGGAAAATGGCCCTTCTGTTGATGACCAGGTGGGCAACGGGATGCTGGGCCTATTTGGAATAAGGTGCTTCCTAAATTTGGGAGGAGTTGCAGACAATGGTAAGACAGCTGGAGGTAGTGGTGGACCCATCTCTGTAAGAACCTTTCCAACTGATTCTGGAGATTGAGTTGAGGTAAATGCATTTCCGGAGGCAACATCTGTGAGAGGTAGATTCACACTTTTATCCAAACTATACAGTGTAGGTGTACTTACTGATTTAACACTGATTTTTGGGTCTTTCGGTTTGGCAGCATCCTCTTCCAGGTCCCCACCCATGTTTTCATTGTTGGGGCTAAAAGATACAGAGAGTACACATTCCTCCTGTTGATGGGCATCAAAAATTGCTAAAGAGTTTTTGGGATAGTTTTCTGACTCATGTTTATACTTCTTTGCTTGTCCTGTGTCTTGCTCAACACCTACCAATGCATCATCTTCAAGAATTGCAGGTTTATACATATTAATTTTAATGCTGTCATCTTTTAAAAGGCCATTATCTTTCTCATTCTCCATCAGAGGCTCTTCCTCGGCTTCACAATTTGTTCCCTGAACTTGATCAACAGAGTTTTGCTTTTCATTTGACAGCAGTTTGTTTGAAGTAACACTGTCCAAATCCACTGGACTCAAGCAAGTCCCTCTGACTTTTCTCTTCAGACCCAAGAACTCCTCCTCATCTGTGGAGTCTCCAGAAGTAACACCATTAATCTTGGTACAGGCAAACGCATTGTTTTGTTGTCCACCATAGCCATTTTGATCTTCAGCTGTAGTTGTGACCAGAGGAGAGACACTCTGGATTTCCTCTACTGTTATTTCTGACTCTGTTTTAGAACATGTTTGTGGCATTAGAGAAATCTGTTCAGAATATCCAGGCACATTGATTTTATCTTCTGACTGATGCTGGACAGACTGACAGTCTTTATCTGGGCACTCCTCAGGGATTATAAACTGCTGCACAGCCTCTGAACCTTGTCTTACTCCATTATTACACTTTAACTCACAGCCAGCCTCACTCTGTGGATTATTTTTGATCTGATTTGTACATTCTTCCTTAGTATTCAGGTGTGATTCTGCTGTGATTATTGTGCCTTGTTTTAGTCTAACAAACTCCCCATCTGATTCATTCTGTAAACTTGCTGTTGCAACTCTACGAGGTGAATCTTCTGAGTTTTCCTTTATCTTGCAGATCTTTTCCACTTGCTTTTCTTGGCTCTCTGCCAAAACTTTCTGAAGGCTCTTGTTACCGTTATCAGGAGCAACTGCTGATGTCACCATACTCAACTGACTTCCTGGAAAGAAATGAACAGATGAAGGTTTTGGCTTTGTGGGCTGTGATCTTTGGCCATCTTGAGCTTCTGAAAGTGAACTCTCTCTCAGACCTGGGTCAACCTCCATCTCAGCCTGAAACAAACAGCATATCATCCAAGATGTGAAATAAAGCTATGAAGATTTACAAGTCAACAGTGCAATCATAAAAGAAGGTTTTGACCAATTATCATGTTTTATACCACAGCATGGGTGAATAACTGAATCTGATGGCCAGAAGTGTGCATTATTTATAGTACTTTTTAAATAAAGTTTTAATAATAGTTTTTCCTATAATAATAATACTGGGTGAGCCAGAGAGATTTGATGATTTTCATATGCTTATTTCGAAGACGCAAGTTTGATTAGAGGAGTGACTTGTGGGGGAAACAGAAGCTCAATTTATGCTGTTTTAGTCAACATGGAGCAGTGGTCAGCATATTCATTGTTGAAATGTTTTTTTAAAAATGGCGACTCTGCAATTGCTACTCAACAGCCAAGTTCAATATTCCTTGCTCAAACTGCACGTGACTTGCCAAGTGGTTTCGTTTTGAGGGCAGAAGCATTGTTACACAGATTTTCAACCCATTTTTAATTGTGTTCTGAGAAGGTACAGCACAGCGACGAGGGATATTGAACTTGATGCAAAATAGACACTGAGTAGCAATCACAGAGTCGCCACTTTTAAAAAACTTTTCAACAATGAATGTGGGTGGCACGGTGGCGCAGTGGATAGCGCTGTCGCCTCACAGCAAGAAGGACCCGGGTTCGATCCCCAGGTGGGGCG
>JAOVYV010000045.1:2437459-2448728 GCA_025674545.1 Hassar affinis | reverse complement strand
ATGCGAGTGTGAATGTGTGTGTGTATGAGCCCTACGATGGATTAGCGCCCTGTCTAGGGTTGATTCCTGCCCTTGCGTGCGACTGGGCACCGGCTCCCCCGTGACCCCGTAACTGGGAATAAGCGGTACAGAAAATGACTGACTTGAGGCAGTGTTGCATACCTATCACATTAAATGATTCCCATCTCATGAGCTCAAACTATTAAACCATGTTGAAAATTGCAAAACTGCGGTTACAATACAATAACAAAGACTAGAACATAGACAACAGTGGACATATTATTCGGACTGCAATGAAGTGAATACTACATATACAATTAATGCACTGTAGTAAAAGAAGAAGAATACACAGAGAAACATTGTGCAAATGTCATGCGTGCAAAAAACAGGAGTGGAAAAAGTACTGAGAATTTATACATAAGATTTTATACATAAGAATTCATACAAAGTATAGCTAATGTGTGAAAATCTTTCTGAGTTAAAAGTAATGTATTAAGCCAAATCTGTTAAAGATGTTGCTACTTTTATGTTGATTTTAAAACTTTTACTTAGAAAGGAAATCCCCCATGGGAAAAAGTAATTGCACCCCTTAAACCTAGTAACTGGTTGTGTCATCCTTGGCAGTTAAAAAAAACTGCAATCAAACATTGTATTGAGTATTTTACATCACTGTTCAGGAATTTTGTCCCACTCTTCATTGTAGAATTGATTTATTTCACCTACATTGGAGTGTTTTTGAGCATGAACTGCCCATTGAAGGTATTACTACAACAACTCTCAATGTCAGGATTATGACAGTCACTCCAAAACCTGTCTTTTGACCCAGAGGTGACCTGCTTGTTTGCTTCAGATCATTGTCCTGCTGCATAACTGAACTGTGCTTGAGCTTTATGCCACAAATTCATGGTTCCATCAATTATGACTAGTTGTCCAGGTTCTATAGAAGCAAAGAAGACCATCACACTACCACCAACATATTTGGCTGTTGGCATGATGTTCTTATGGTGGAATACAGTGTTAGATTTACACTAGATGTAACAGGACCCATGTCTTCCAAAAAGAAGGTCTAGAATTTTCTTTATTGGAAAATTTCTAGGACAATAAACACACCAAAATAATATTAATATTAATAATATTATAATATTATAATATTAAAATATATAAAATATTTTCAACCTGTGGTCTAAAACACAAAATACACTGCTGTCAGTGGCAGTCATTGTGTCTGGGAGGCAATTCTTTGTTCATAAGATTTTACTTTCTTCTTCTTCTATTTCTCCTTCTTATTAGTACAGCACTACTGGTTTTTCATTTCTGACTGATTAGAAAGTGTTGGTTAAATTCTTGGTAACATAACAAGTTGCAATTTTTTCATATTAACTTAAAGAGTGACTGTTTATAGCTAGTATTTCATAAGTAATCACAGGAATTAACTTTTTCCTGTATGTTCCATACCATTAGATGTGACTAATGTATATTGTTAGCACATTGCTTAAGGTTTAAGTGGAAACAAAACAATATGAATTAGCTAAGATGTTTTTCTTGCACAGAAGTGACCTATATCTAAGTCTAAGCAAATTCCAGCACACCAAATTATAATAGCACCTTGAGTACTGAACTACATCACACATAATACACAAACGATAGGTATTTTACACTTCAACTCAGACTGACTTGATGATCTAACGTGAACTGCCAGTGACTGCAGGGGTGGAGTATAAAAATACTGCTGTCAACTCAGACACATTCTATTATCCGTAGCATGAGTGAGCTTCAACAATGGCTGATCTCACAGTGTTAACTTTTTTTATTGCTGATTTCTGAGAAATTACTTTCAACATTTTTCAATAAAATACTTACCTACAACAGCATTACTTCTTGCATTACAATAGCAAACTCTTGAAGTAGGAGAAGGAGGAGAGAAAATAAATGGCACCCCCTTTCGAAGAGATAACCATAGGAGAAAACATCTGAAGTTCTTACAATAAAAATACACCACACTTCATGTGTGTCAGTGAAGGCTTAAGCCCAGCAGGGCAAAGTTCTGTCATCACAGAGGTGGTTCCCAGTTGGTGCAGCTGGAGGAGAGCAACTGCATGGTCTGACTTCAGAAAACGGCATCCACTTTGCTCTTGAGAGGTTTTAATGTCATGTGATATGATGACACTCTGGTAGCTCTGGCAAAAGTCAGCAAACTCCGGCAATTTCTAACCCGAGTGCAGTGTTTTAAATCCAGCATGCATCACACAGCGCACCTCATGTTACCACACCCTGATGTTGACACACTCCTCTCATTGTACTTAAAATATCTGTTTGAAATCTACTATTAGAAATAGTAGAGCCACGAGAGATTAAATTGATTTGTTCATGGTTTAAAACCTTTTTCTATAATACTTTTTTATTTTCATTTCACATATTTATTTTTACTTTCAGCTACAGCATTTATACTGTAAAAATGATTAGTTGATTTAGCTAAAAAAAAAGTAACCATAATATTATTATTATTATATTATATATTATTTCTTTTTTATTAACCAGACCCAAACAAACAGGTTTTTGTGCCCATGTTTTGCTATCAGATGCGCCCACAAGAATAAGGTGTGTGTGTGTGTGTGTGTGTGTGTGAATGAGGGCGTGTCTCAAAGCAGATTTAAAAACGCACGCTTGCGCACTTCATGTATGTACTGCAGTTACTACACACGGGTTAAAAGATATATTAACATATAATACTAAAAATAAATAGTAAATGTACTAAATGCTTGACATACGGTGATGGAGATGGGTTTACATTGTAAATAAATAATATTAAGGAGAAAGAAATATCTAAAAAGTGAATAATTAAGAAAACCCACGGAGCGGTTGGGTTTCAAATCGGAAGCGCATGCGCACTTTGAGTTTGAAAAAACACACACGGAGCATGCGCGCGGCTGGATTTAAATCACACGCATGCGCATTTGAGGCTTTTCGCTCAACCACACTGCGCCACATTGTAATGCCGAAGGAGCGGAGCGGCTTCACGGTAACGGTCTCGCTGGACAGCCGCGCAGTTTTCCGACTTACTGGGGAGTTTTATCCTGAACCGAATCACGTACGTTTCCGCTCTCAAATGCATCTGTTTGTCCGGACGAGACGTTTTTCTTAAGTGGTCGTGTTTTTTTCTTTTTATTTGTTTGACTTTGGAGCGTTTAAGCTTAAATGGACCCCAGGGTGGCTTGGATTCAGCCCGAGCAGAAAGGACCAGCCAACGCTTTGTGGATGCACATCTGGGAAACCTCGCACAGTTTACGGACTAGTAATACCTCCCACAGCCCTCGTTTGAACCAGACCATGGCGCCGGGCTTGTTGAAAACCAACTCCTCCAGCTGTATCAGCCTGCATCCCGTTCAGGTTTCGCCCAGTTTCATTCTTCCACCTCCGTTTGATCAGCGCAGCCTGACTGCACTGAATGGCACTTGCACAGGAGCAGGGAAACCCAGTGCTTCTCCCAAAAATGGCTCCCTGTCTCCATCGTCCTCCTCGCTGGACTCCGAGACGGACAGTCCCAAATCAGACTCGTGTGACAGCACAAGCACTCACCACCCCCATCCCAGACTCTTTTTCAGCTTCAATGAACAGCTCCACAACATCAATGACTACTTGCAGCCGCACCAACAACACCATTTGCATATTCAAGCACATCTTCACCAACACCATCTCCATCATCAGCGGCATTCATCCCATTTCCCTCAAGCGCCTGACCATCACCACCACCATCCAGCCAGGAAGAAGGGCGAGAACAGGGCCAGCACTTACGAGGTCAACAACCTTGTCTCAAACTCCAATGGAAACCTCTTCTGCACCGGGACACCATGGAGGACCAGGAGATACAGTCCAGGGGTGAACGGGTAAAGGAATGGGGCAGGGGTCTGATTCTCTCTTCATTTTTGTGATTTTTTTTTTTCCAGGTGGAATTTGGATGCTTTAGCCTTCATATGTAAACCTTGATGAAATATGAATTGTACATGTTTACCTCCAGTAACCCCAAAAACATTTCTGGTGTTTTGATGTTTGCTTCTTTAGTTTTAACTGTTCCTGTGAATATCTTCCCTACATCACACCCTGTTCTTGGCGATGGAAGCCAGGCTTACAGATGTACTTTATGGCCCAGTTTAATCTCTAAATATGAACAAAACTGCCAAAGAGGGGTTTTTATTAACAGAATCATGTCCTTACACTCAAATTTGATGTACCTAATGTTTTTAGGGTGGCAACATTTTGAACTTGAACAACCACTACTTCGAAAACTCCATGTCTGCTTCAAACTTTTCCTTTTCATCACTTGGTGTCAGCCATTTTGTGGAAGTTGAGAATCATATGAAGTGCAAATAAATACTCCTCTGTTAAAATGTAACTTTAGTCTGGCAATTTTAGTTAAACATCTGGGTATTAATGGTGCACTGCAGGTCAGAAATGTTCGCAAGATAAACACACTCACTGTAAATGTCTGCGAAATGCAACATTTTTGACCCAGCTCATTAAATTTTAACCTTTTGATCAATGTGGAAGTTCAACCAAAATCTGCAAGTGATTTGAACAATAATATATTCCACTTTAAACATAACGTTCCTTGGTTACTCAATTTCTAAAAATTAGATGGCTTAATTGTGTTGTTTGATGCAAGCAGGTGTGTGTTTTTGAAAGCTTTTACTTATTGGCCTCAGATTCCATATCAGTCACTTGCTATGTTGCTGCCTAAGTTTCAGTATTTCTTGCGTGTTGGCTACATTAGCCTCACTGCTTCAGTGTAACATTGAAGGACGAAGCAACAGTTGCCAAACATGTCCTGCCTTTTTTGTTAAACTACCTCATTCCTTTAGATTTTTTAAATTGTAGGTTCCACAGCAAACAATTTGTAAGCCTGATGTACCTCAAAGCAAGAAAGCTACATGTTACTTTAAAACTTTGCATTTCAACGCAAAGTATTTATTCACCTAATGTGTTAGTTAATGTTAATTATTTTTTGGTTTTTGTTTTTTTGGTTTTGTTTGCATGCCAAAGGATTCCTAGCTGCTTTTCAACCTAATGGTAGTGCAACAAATAGGAATGCTTTTTAACCTTTGCAGGTCATTCTATTTTGTTGTGCTCGCATTATTCCATGTTAAACATGCAGTTTATGCTGCTTCATAGTGGTTTTTTCCCCTCCACAGCCTTCACGAAGAGATAGTGGACTTCTATGCCTTCATGTCCCCACGGCCTGAGGAAGAGGCTATGAGGAGGGACGTAGTGAACCGCATCGAGAGAGTGATCAAGAACCTGTGGCCTGCAGCTAACGTGGGTAACATCACTGGCATTTGGGTTACTGATTCAGAACCAAATAAAGCCTTGAAACTATACTTGTTTTTAACTGTGTACTCAGCCACATGTATTCTGCAGGCATTGTTTGCACACATCATAAGAAATTGCTGCAATACCAGCATAAAGTGCCATATAGTGGACTTTTAATGAAATGTACATAATTCAGTATGTTAAAGATGCCACTTGTCTTGTAGCGGCTTTTACACATGTGGAAGCTAATGCTTAAAGTATTGAGCAGTATAATACAGTCTGCTCACGATCCGATTCCATTCAACAAGTCTCCTTCAAATTAAGTTTACAATTACTTGTAACTTTTTGTATACTTTGAACGCAAGTAATTCAGTCCATGTAAATCTTAATGCATTCTGTGCGCATAAAATATTTTTTGTACTTTGAATCTCCTTGAAGATAAAATATATGGTGGACGCATCTATCCAAGAGTCAATTTCCCATCAGCCACTGGTGTATACAAAATGCCTATAGGCACAGAAGCAAAGGATATTAAGATATTTTATGCCTTGTTATAACAAACAAATTCATCCTCAATCGTTTGCCTGCTGCTAAATCTTTAAATCGGGTCTACAAGGTTTTGGTCGCATAAGGGAGATGTACACTCTATTAGGTAGGCTGTTTTAATGCTACAGCTGGTCAGTGTATGTATTCATGTGCAAACGAACCAAACACAAAATGAATTTTTGAAATAAATGCTAACATCAATACCAGGTACACAGTATGTCTACATTTTTATTTCATAATTATTTTGCACTATATCATTAACTTATTTTATGCAAGTTCTTCTGTGGATAATCTGAAGTGGATAGCACCCCAGCACTCCCACTGACCAGCTGCCAGTGCCCTTTATCCTAAAGGTCAGCCAAGGCTAGCTTGGTTGGTTTATTTAGTTTAGTGCTGTTGTCAGTGTATGAGGACAACTTTATGAAAACAGAGGAAGCTTTATGACGCACACTATGTATCACAATCTATGGGTATATAGATTAAAAAAAATTGTCCAATTTGTTTTAAATATTTTTTCACATTTTATTTGTAATCAATAAAATTTATTGTAAAATATTTTTCCAATGTTCGTTTAAATTCTAAGTTAAATTGACATTACAGCAGCTGTTTCCAGTAAGTTTGTACTAAAAAATAATGTATCCTACTATCCCCAGTATCTCAGACCTATTGTTAAATAATTTGTTACGTGAATATTGTATGTATGTCACACACTTAAGTATTTTAAGTACTTACAATGTTTTCTTATAACAGCATGTCTCCAAACATTTTATTCCACAGCATTTTCCCAATGCTTACAATTTATTATTAATCAATCATAATTCTTGTATGCAAGTAAGCAGGGGAATTAGTGCAATGCAAAACCTTGCAGCTGGAGCTGCTTGTTGGTGTTGTAAAAAATGAATCTGCACCTTCTGTGATGCTCTGCATGATCTACAATCTTGCATTTTATTTTTCAGGTCCAAATATTTGGCAGCTTCAGTACTGGACTTTATCTTCCAACAAGGTGAGGAGCATTTGTCTCCTTTTCTGAAAAAACAAATGGGGGGAAAAAACAGATGGGAACAAGAAAGAAAGGGGAGAAAATGAATGGAAAGAGAAGGGAAGAATGAAAACCAAACTACAGGAGAGAATAATAGGAAGAAAAGGATAAACAGTTTGTTGTATAGGATATGATGTATGTTTATTTAAGGTTTCAACTTGTGTGTGTGTGTGTGTGTGTGTGTGTGTGTACGCACAGTGACATTGACCTGGTGGTGTTTGGTAAGTGGGAACATCCTCCTCTACAGCAGCTCGATCAGGCTCTGAGGCAGCAGAACCTCGCCCAGCCATTCTCCATTAAAATCCTGGACAAGGCCACGGTACGTCACTTTAAAGCTTTGCTTAGTTTTTGTTCTTTTTTTTTTGGAATCATGGTAGCTGTGATGCTTTTTATTCTGGCTGTGTCTTCAGGTTCCTATAATCAAGCTGACTGACCGAGAGACAGAGGTGAAGGTGGACATCAGTTTTAACGTGGAGACAGCTGTGAAAGCAGCACGCTTCATCAAGGACCACTTAAAGGTGAGGCATAGCTTTGAGGCTTACAGGTTAAATTCTGGCAGAACCTTATGTGGCTTTAAGTCAAGATCTTGCCTAGTGGAGTGCTAGGTTTTTGAATGAATAATAATGAACTAGGGTAATGTGTCCCTAGAGGCCAACTTGCCATAGAAAAAGAAAAAAATTGACGAAGTATATGACCTCCAGTGCTAGCTGTGACTGTAAAACTAAGAAGGCAGAAATTAACTTGTTTTTCATTTTGTGTTTGCCTCTCATCCTTTATTGTGCTAAATGATGGATATTCCTTTGCTTGTCATTCCTGCACCTCTCCAATCTGCCGATTATGCAAAGCAGTACTGACTATTAAACATATTCTGATACAATTTCCAGGAGTGAGTACCATAAGGAAAAATACTATTCTGATCTCAAAGATTTGTTTTAGAAAACCACACTGAAGATACTAGTCTAACTACCACATGATGTAAAGACCAGGAAAGTAAAATGACTCTGAAATGCATAAAATGTAATATTAATATACTGTATGTATATTACATGTACACTACCTTTTGTGTGCCAAGGCAATACATATGAATGAATGAATGAATGAACCTGTGCTTAAGTGAATTCTGCATGTGTGCTGTAATGTCTTTCCTTCCTCAATTCTGCAGAAGTACACGGTGCTCCCATACCTGATCTTCATTTTGAAGCAGTTTCTGCTGCAGTGGGAGTTAAACGAGGTGTTTACAGGTGGCATCAGCTCCTACTGCCTAATTTTAATGGTGATCAGCTTCCTGCAGGTAAAAGAAATAAAAAAATAACATCCTGAAAGTAAACAGCTGGTACAAACTGCATGATATTTGCAATCTTGGCCATGCTGAGATGTTCTTATGCTTAGTGTGTACACTTATGCGAAGGCACATATAAAAGTATTCGGTGTCATCTTGACAACTCACAAGCTATGCCCAATTTTTAATACTGTCCTTTAATATGTTTAATAATGGCTATGTGTGATTGGTCTGAATTGTGTCTTAGCTCCATCCCCGGATCGACTGCAGGGCAACCAACATAAACCTCGGCATCCTGCTGATCGAATTCTTCGAGCTGTATGGCCGCCATTTCAACTACCTGAAAACGGGGATCCGTGTAAAGAACGGAGGGGCGTACCTGGCCAAGGAGGAGATGATGAAAGCCATGAGTAGCGGCCACAGACCCTCCATGCTATGTATTGAAGATCCCAACTTACCAGGTATGAAGAACATGCACGTTTCTTTTGTACGAGTTTATACAACCCCAATTCCAGTGAAGTTGGGACATTGTGTAAAACATAAATAAAATCATATGATTTGCAAATCCTTTTCAACCCATATTCAATTGCATACACTACAAAGACAAGATATTTGTTTTGTATTGTATTTGTATTGTTCAAACAGTTAAACGTTATTTATTTATTTTTTTTTTACAAATATTCAGTTATTTTGAATTTGATGCCTGCAACACGTTCCAAAACAGTTGGGACAGGGGCAACAAAAGACTTGGAAAGTTGAGGAACACTCAAAACCCACCTGTTTGGAACATTCCACAGGTGAACAGGTTAATTGGAAACAGGCGAGTGTCATAATTTGGGTATAGAGGGAGCATGGGGTAAGGTTCATGGGGTAAGGTTCACCACTTTGTGAGCAACTGCATGAACAAATAGTCCAACAGTACTATTTGTTCAGAACAGTACAGAACAATGTTTCCCAACATGCAATTGCTAGGAATGTAGGGATTTCATCATCTACAGTCCATAATATCAAAAGATATAAAAAGAGAATCTGGAGATATTACTACATGGGCCCAGGAACACTTCATAAGACTGTTGTCAGTGAACACAGTTTGTCGGTCCATCTACAAGTTAAGAGAGAGCCATATATCAACAACACCCAGAAATGCTGCCAGCTTCTTTGGGCCCAAGCTCATCTGAGATGGACTGACACAAAGTGGAAAAGTGTCCTGTGGTCTGATGAGTCCACATTTCAAATTGTTTTTGGAAATTAATCGAACGTCGTGTCCTCCGGGCCAAAGAGGAAAAGGACTGTCCGGATTGTTATCAGTGCGAAGTTCAAAAGCCAGCATCTCTGATGGTATGGGGGTGTGTTAGTGCCCATGGCAAGACAATGCCAAGCCACCTGTTACAATGGTGTGGCTTCGTAGTAAGAGTGCGGGTACTAGACTGGCCTGCCTGCAGTCCAGACCTGTCTCCCACTGCAAATGTGTGGCGCATTATGAAGCGCAAAATACGTCAACAGAGACCCCGGACTGTTGAGCCCCTGAAGTTGTACATCAAGCAAGAATGGTAAAGAATTCCACCTACAAAGCTTCAACAATTAGTGTCCTCAGTTCCCCAAACGCTTATTGGGTGTTGTTAAAAGGAAAGGTGATGTAACAGCGGTAAACATGCCCCTGTCCCAACTGTTTTGGAACATGTTGCAGGCATCAAATTCAAAATGAGTGAATATTTACAAAAAACAAAGTTTAACAATTAAAGTTTGAACATTAAATATCTTGTCTTTAGTGTATTCAAATGGATATTGTTCATTTTCTCATTTCCATTTACCATATAGTTGCACTTTATAGATCTACAATTACAGACTGTAGTCCATCTGTTTCTCTACATGCTTTGTTAGTCCCCTTTACTCTGTTCTCTAATGGGCAGGACCCCCCAGGACCAGCACAGTTCAGTTCATGTGGGTGGTGGATCATTCTAATCTCTGTAGTGATACTAAATCTACAGGGTGGAGCAATATGGTGCATGTGTCTGAGTGCTCAGTAAATGAACAGTGTTTAAAAACTTCAGCAGCACTGCAGTGTCTGATCCACTCACACCAGCACGACAGACACTAACACCACCACCACATCAGTGTCACTGCGGTGCTAAGAATGATCCACCACCCAAATCGTACCTGATCTATGGGGGTCCTGACCTTTAGAGAACAGAATAAAGGGGACTAACAAAGTAGGGGTGTAAATGACAAGCTTCATGATGCAATTCTACATTTGATTCTATTAGCCAATGATCTGATTTGATACCTCAAAATTTGTGATGCAATTTGGTTCGATACTGGCGTCAATATGAAATTACACACAAACTGATGAATTTCTATGAACTCATAAATGCAAACAAAAAGAATTTGAACATTTACTAAATGTCAATTACAGTAAACAACTTATAGGTAAATACGGTATTCAAGTACAATGGAGTAACATTGGGATGAAATTAGGATGAAAAAAAGAATAGTTCTACTGCAATCTCTACAGCAGCAAAGTTGTTTTGTTCACTACTTTTAGTGGTACTGAATAACATTTTAATCAAGGGAGTCTCTCGTGTTTGAGCCACTGGCTTCAAGACCTTCAAGTCACCTTTTCAGGTTAGCTGACAAGTTCTCAGTGTTACCTGTCTTACTTAACCCGCATCTACACTCTTTTCAAATAGCAAAGGTCTTGATTATCCACACCAATGACTTATTACAGATGGAAGAGTGAAAATTTTTAATGTGAACACAATCAATACTTTACTTTATTTGGCTTACTGCAACAAGCTTGCGGTATGATATATATATGATGCCACCTACAGCATTGGAAATCACCTGGATACTGTTGGAACAGGTGGGAAAATAAGCTTATGCTTATGCGCCATGTCGAAGACACTGGATCATTTTCTCTCTGATCAATACATCAACACAAATTAGTTAATTGTTACATCCCTACAACAAAGTATGTAGAGAAACAGATGGACTTCATTCTAAAATTGTAGAACTAGAAAGTGCATCTACAGGGGTTAGACAATGAAACTGAAACACGTCATTTTAGTGTGGGAGGTTTCATGGCTAAATTGGACCAGCCTGGT
>JAOVYV010000045.1:2412878-2424125 GCA_025674545.1 Hassar affinis | reverse complement strand
GAGCTCACCTCCCAAACTAGGCGCAGGTGGAGGTGATCTAGCCGAGTGGAGCCGGAAATGGACGACCTCTGCCCGGCGCAAGCTTGCCGAAAAGGTCCGATGGCGGGCAGTAGTGGCCGCTGTCGTGACAGTAACTGTGTGTGTGTATGTAACAGCTTCTGTCCACAAGCCACCAGACATCTCATTAACTTGTATCTGGCTATGAATTTGAGTTTTTATTTTTCTGTAGTCTGTAGTCTGTGAGTTTGTGACACGTGGTGTTTAGAGTTAACTGGATTATCTCACATTGATCTTATAACAAACTGACTGGAAGTATTGCAAAGGTTCTTTAAAATCAATTTATGGTGAGCAACTAAATACATTACATACCATAAAAGAAATTTTTTCTCTAGCAAAAGTATTTAAAAAACCCCAATCTGGGTCATAATCAGGAATAAGATGAATGACCCACATATAATGGTAAAAATGAGCATAAGGGTATAAATTATCTGTAACTGGGTCATATTGCATCAGTTTTTGAGTAGTTAACCTAAATTAATCATTTTTCACCCAATGTGTGGTTTGATATCCAGTATACTGATCTAGCATTGGGTTGCATGCTGATGAGCCAGTGATTCAATTCAATTCAATTCAATTCAACTTTATTTCTAAAGTGCTTTTAACAATGGACATTGTCTCAAAGCAGCTTTCCAAAGACAAGAAATTAGTACATGGCTTATAGGTTTTGTCCCTTACTGTTATCCCTAATGAGCAAGCTGGTGGCTTCAAAAGTTGACTTCAAAAGAACATAGAGTGACCACTCTTTGCTGAATGAAGATTGTCAAAATCACTAAATTCCTTGGTGTTCACCTAGTGGAGAACCTCACCTGGTTGATCAATGCAAAGAAAGCCCAGCAGTAATGGCTAAGGAAAGCACGTATCCCACCTTCCATCCTCACCATATTCTACAGAGGGACTATTGAGAGCATCCTCAGCAGCTGCATTACTGCCTTCAGAATATAGTAAGGACAGCTGAGAGGATTAACAGTGTCCCTCTCCACTCCATCACAGACATGTACACCACATGCTGCATCCACAAAGCCACCAAACAACCAAGGGTACCAAAGCATTTTGCCCTCACAATGAGACTATGTAACAGCTTCTGTCCACAAGCCACCAGACATCTCATTAACCTCTATCTGTCTGAAATGAACTTGAGATCAAATAATTTGTCAATGTAGTCTACACTTTAAAACCTAACCGTGTTTCTTACTGAAATAATTAAGTTAACAGAACTTAATTGTTATAGAAAATTGGCATCAATTAAACTGTTAAAGTCAAACTAACTAAAAAAATGAATTGATGCCATAAAAACAATATGGTGAATAACAATAAATGTTTTTTAGATCATTTTCAGAGTATAATTTGAGTTCATGTAAATGTATTCATGATTTTTGAGTTCATGAGTTTACAAATTCTTTTTACTTCATTTTACTTCATTTTACACATTGTTGAAAGTCAAATACAGCCAATCCAAATACAGATGTGTGCTGTGTATGTATGCATTTTTCAACCAGACTGTCTCTAGATTTCTGCCAGCAAATTATTTCACACTCCCTCTGGGCATGGATATGTGCAAACTGTGTGGAATCGTATCAAAATTCGATTCTCTCAGAAAATCGACTTTTCATGGAATACATTCACCGCACTATTGGTCATGTGGTACATTTCCGAAATGCACCAACTCCAAAGCCTGGAATAATTAGTCTTAGTCTAAACCAAGCAAGGTAGGACAGTTATTTCATTTTTAGCTTGATTTTTATGAGGCAGTTTAGCAAGCTAGAGTACTGAAGTGAGAGTTAACTGCCAACAGACATTCATTCAAGTTTAAAACATGCTGCATTCATTCATTTTAAACATGCTGCTACATTGTGCAGGTACTTTGAATATTATTAACTTTTCTAGCTTTTAATTTACTGTGTCTGCATATCTTAGTCATTTGTTGCTTGCAGTTATTTTTTATCTAACTACAAGAACTTACAAATTTTGAAAGTAACACAACCAAAAATGCTAGCTAGTTAATCCATTGCAGATAATACATACAACACTTGATAAACATTACAGTGAGCATACTCCCGTAACATTAGCCCTATTGTCAGGGGAGTCTGACTAGAGATTTATGAATCATCTAAGCTTTGACTGAGGTGTAGAGGTAAACCCCCTAGGAGAATTTTAAAAATTAAACTGGCATGAAATTAAAAACAATGTGGAGAAATTGCCTCATAGCAGCAAATTTTGTTGAGGACACATGTCATTCAAAGTGTGTATTAGGTACAGATCTTATATGACTTTACTATCCATCCACAAACAAGAGTTAAGGGCTGGGGGTTAGGGTTAGGTTTGGGTTTGGGTTTTGGCATTAGGGTAAGGTTTGGGTTTGGGGTTTGGCATTAGGGTTAGGTTTTGGTTTGGGTTTTGGCATATATTTTGTCCACTATGCACTTTTATTGACCACTATGTCCAAAACACTTAAAACATTTAAGAGTATCCCAGTGAACAGAGTTTGTGTAGTTTACTTAATTTGCTTAATTCTAAAAATAAATATGTGCTTTGTTCATACTCATTTAAGAAAATTATTAATGCTCAAATAATTAGATTTACTAAACTTAAATGGTTTAAGGCAATCAGTTGTGTTGTAGCTGTTTGAATATAATAAAAAAATATTATTATTAATAATAACTATAAATATTGTTTAATGTTTATTTATATTATAGAGTGCACAATTATTATTATCACTACTGGACATAGCTGGTGATCATATATTTTTGTGAAATTTTTGTTTTTCCTTCTTCTTCCTCTTCCTCTTCCTCTTTTTGATTTTGGTTTACTATATCATTTGACATAGGTATAACAAAGTGGGTTGTCACTGTATTTAGTAATGCAGTGTAAGTCAAAAATACAGAGATCAGAATATAGCCTTGTCACCCTGAAGCTTTTGCACACTTTATTGCAGAGGTGGAAATCGAGTTGAAAGGTCAGACTGTTGCAACTGAAACCCTGAGAAGTGAATGTGAAAATGTTTTTCAGCTGGATCAAGGCACAAATCTGTGGCTGATTCTATCTTTAAACCACGGCTTGTCTGGAGAAAATCTCTGGCTCTTTGATATGGCTTTTCTCTGTTGGAGCGAATGTCTCTGTTGTCTTATGCCTTCTTAAAGACGGGGATAAGAGGGCAAAGTTGACATGACAGGGGGGGAAATACAAGAGAAAGAGGGCTTAATTGATACCTCCAGTGCATTAAAAGCATCTCTCAGAATGTTTGAAAGGCTCAGAATTCCCTCATTTTAAGACATTAAATTAGCTCTCAGTGACTACATTATGCATCAGCAGTGCTATAGAAAGCCCACTCTGTCCCCTCAATCTTTCTGTCCCCTCTCTCTCTCTCTCTCTCTCTCTCTCTATCTCTCTCTCTCCCTCCCGACCCTCTCTCTCTCCCTCCCTGTCACACTCCCTCTACCCCCTCCCTCTTTTTTCCTTCCTTCTTCTTGGGTCCCTCCCTCTTTTTCCCCTCTCATATACACACATGCTCAGTCTACTCTCTCCTCACTTCTCTCCTCATCTAAACATGTTGCCTGAGCAATGCTGCGTGCCAGAGTGGAAAGCTTCCTGCCGGTGTCCAAGGTGCGCGCCAATGCTGCCACCCGGCCACCCGCTCTGAGTATGAAGGATCTCAGTGAGGAACAGAAGGACAAGAAAGTGAAGCAGGTACCCGACGGGCAGAGGCAGGGTACTGGATCTATGTGGATGGGAGCCATGCGTGGCAAGAAATACCTGCTGGAGCATGGCATGCGGGATGGCACAAACAGCGATAAAGAGGGTGCCAGAAAGCAGAGATCGCCTGACTGGCTTTATGAGTCATATTGCCGCATGAGCCAGCAGCACCCTCTCATCGTTTTCCTGCTGCTGATTGTGATGGGCACCTGCTTGGCACTGCTGGCTGTGTTCTTTGGCTCTGGGTTGGTGAGTGCCAATGGAGCAGGGGGGTTATAGTCTAAGAGTTATGCTTCTATCATTCACCATAGTTTTCTCTTTTGTATCTTGGAGTCTGTCTGATAAAGTAAAATAATATGAGCATCCCAGGGAAAGTGTCATGCTGTTTTCACTGCTCCCTCTCTTTAACTTTATTTTTGGGGGAAGGTGTTGTAGACTTGAGCTCCTGTTAGTCCTGCATATTATATCTGATAAACAGACTTGTGACACTGGTTCACTGGGGACAGTCACAGTCAGAGGAAGGACCCAGAGCTGTCATAGTTAGGCTTGTTTCTCCTTCTTTGTTTTCTCTGATTTAAGCACAGATTCTTCAAAGCTGACACTGCTAATCTTTTGTAATGTTTTGGAAAGAGGCCAGCACATTTCCAAAATGCTATGGAGAACATAGCAAAGGGGGCAGTTTGTACAAAAAAAAACATGCCTGTGTTTATTTTCTAAAGCACTTCCCGTGGACTTTTAAAAAGTCTCATCCAGATGATTCAGGCTGAGAGCCATAAACAGCGCAAGAGAATAGAGAACACGTGTATCTAAGGAAATCGGGCTCAGTCATGGCTAATTAAATAAACTGAGCAGAAGCTATTAACCTGCTGGTGATAAGGTGACTCCAGCTGATTATAAAACCAAAGCACTGCTGATTGTTAAACCAAAGCACTGTATTTGATAGGATGTGGCTATGAAATTTATTTATTCAAGTCATTCAAGACCACAAGGTGGTCTTGTGAACATGTTTACGTCAGATGGTCCATACTTCAATTTATTTTGCAAAAATCGTTGGCCTTGTTTGTTTTAATGAGTTATATAATATACATTACGCACATGCAGAATTTACTGGTTTAATATATTCATAGTTTCAACTGATAGAAAGAAATGTAATCCAAAATGAACAAAAACAGTCCAGATGCTGTTTCTCTGTTAAAAATCTCAGATGAGTACATGCTGTACTATATCGTAGCACTTCAGGCGACATCCTTTGGAATAGAAGAGCATTCATTTGAGCAGGAAGCAAGAGCAAACTAGGAGCTGAAGCAAAATATTGACACATGGCTAAATCGCTGCCTTTCTGGTCTGACTGCCTGACCTATATTTCTATGCTGAATTCGAGCAATGACATAGAAAATGAGGGTCCCCTTGTTTTTGGTGGTTGCACGGATTACACAGATTGATGGCAGAAAATGTCAGATTGCAAAATCAAAATTAAAGACATTACATAACATACATCTGTAAAATTCAGTGAAGTTTAATTTACCATTTTAATTGGTTTAAGTGGTTATTTGTCCATAAACTGAACCATGCAAAGTTATATATTAATTAAAATCACAGCAGATATCATGTTGATATCTGATATCTCACATTTGAGAGTTTAGACAAAAGGTAAGATAAAAATAATGTTGTGGACTAGAAAGAACAACAAAAAAGCATAAACCAGCAACAGAGATTTTGGGGGGTTGTATTTTTATTCCTAGTAAAATAAAGTTCATTTCAGGTTATTAATTATGTCCCTTGAACTGGTTCAGAGTCCTTCTGAGATACAATAGGATGGTGACAAAAGATGGTGCTCATCTGTACACGAAAGAAAGGAAAGGAAGGTAAGAGAACAGATAAATGAATCATAGCCAGTACCCAGGGGAGATAAAAGTGTGTGTGTGTGTGTATATATATCTGAATGTGTGTGTGGGAGACAAACTCAGAGATGGTCTCAATAGGAACAGGGAAGGAGAAGGAGGAGATTGCGGTATGAGCGTTGGTGTTTGAAGGTGTTACTTGAGCAGCATGTCGATAACTAGTTATTGCGCTTGCTGTTTTTGTCCTTATATATAGTCTAACATAAAGGTAGTCTACTGCATAGTAGGGAAAATTTCCTAGTTACCCAAATAATGCTTGGTTCACAGTAACAGATTTATACTGTCCTAACTGATGTTGAAAATGTGACAGACCCCAGATATGATCACAGAATTCACATATTTTTCATTGAATAAAACACCACACACTTTGAAATAAATCTCAAATTTTAGTTTTTGGTGTTACCACCCTTTGCCTTCAAAAGCGCCTCAATTCTTCTTGTTGCAGTTGCACACAGTTTTTGAAGGAACTCAGGTAGGTTGTTCCAAACATCATGGAGAACTAACCACAGCTCTTCTGTGGATGTAGGCTTCCTCAAATCCATCTGTCTTTTTGTGTAATCCCAGATACGATGATGTAGAGATCAGGGCTCTGTGGAGGCCATACCATCACTTCAAGGATTTCTTGTTCTTCTTGATGCTGAAGATAGTTCTTAACGACATGGCTGTATGTTTGGGGTCCTTGTCCTGCTGCAGAATAAATTTTGGGCCAATCATACTCCTCCCTGATGGTATTGCCTGATGGATAAGTATCTGCCTGTATTTCTCAGCATTGAGAACACCATTAATCCTGACCTAATCTCCAACTCCATTTGTAGAAATGCAGCCCCAAACTTGCAAGGAACCTCCACCATGCTTCACTGTTGCCTGCAGATACTCATTATTGCCCTTTGACAGACAACTGCCTTCTGCTACAGCCAAATATTTCACATTTTGACTGTCCATTGCACTGTCTGCCCACTTATGCCCACTTTTGCACCCCAGTTCCTATGTTTTGTTGCATAGTTGAGTCACTTGGCTTTGTTTCCATGTTGGAGGTATGGATTTTTGACTGAACACTTCCATGAAGGCCAAACATCTTTGTTTGGGAGAGACTTTGCTGGTGCAGTATAACTACCTTGTGTCTTGTTGCTGTGCTCAGTCTTGCCATGGTGTATGTCCTGTGACATGAAACTGTCTTCCACAGCCTCACCTTGGTAGCAGAGTTCCTCACCCAGATTTAAGCTCCTATACAGCTGTTTATGTTTCAGTTAATGACTGTGTTTCAACCTACATGTGAAATTGAAGATCATTAGCACCTGTTTGGTATATTTGGTTGATCATACACCTGACTATAATCCTATAATATCCCTGACTTTGTGCAAGTGTACCTTGCACAGTAAGAATTGATCCTGGTTTGAAGGGAAAGGGTAGTAACACAGATTTTTGGAAGCATTCTTAGTTTATTAGTTTTTTCACACCTGCCTAAAAACTTTTTCACAGTACTGTATATAAAGACAAAGTGTTGTGGTCTAAAATGACAGGTGTTTCAGTTTCATTGTCTAACCCCTGTAGTGCGGCAGTATGCAGTCTGGAATGTGGCCAGACACTAATATTACTTGACGTTTCAGAGTACTTAATGATAACTTGAGCACAGTTAATGTTAACATTATCTAATTCAAACCATGCAGATATGTTACCATAACAAGATGCTATACACAAGACATCTCCCTAGCTATAATTAACCATTATTGCTATATGTTGTTCTCTCATTACTGACCTCAAGTTCAAAGCAGGCAAAAGCTAACAAACTAGATTCTCTGATAAGGTGAAAGATGAGGCCAGTGAAGCTGGTGATTGGAGGATCTTTTTGAATATATACCTCAACACAAGCCTTAACAAAGGATAAAAGAAGACCTAGTGCCACCCAACACACAACATACTGTAGCATGAAATCAAGGAAGACGAGCCTAAGGTCTGGGACACATTTTGAGATCATTAGCCTGATTGTCAGCCAAATTTTTGTCTAGTGTCATTAGTCCCAATGGCATTAGGCACAAATTGACTGGGTGTGTGAGTTATCTTACAGACAGTATGGCTTTGCCTAATACACATTGACACACTGAAAAGTTGGGCCACCTTTTTCAACAGCCTGATTGTAGTTTGCTGTAGCCCAGGCATAAGGTTAATTGTCTTCTTGGGAATCGTCACAACTTGGGTATGTGTGGAATGCATGCAGTTTAATTTCCCAATTTTAGTTAACTGAACATTTTTATCAAGGGTGCTTGTCTTATCAGTTCCACTAATCGCCGTGCAATGATACCCTAGTGGGTGGTCAATACCAAAGTGATTAGTAATTAGTCACTTTTTTTATTTTATTCATTTACATGTATTTATTTATACAGTTGAAAGTTAGTCATATGGAATTGTTTGTTTGCAGTTATAACAGATTAAGGATACAGGTGCTACAAGGTCCCCAAACCTGACAGAACTGGAAGATTTTCTGTAATAATAATGTTTTTTTCCCACCTGAAATGGTATACTTACTGTGTGAGAGTTGACTATTTGAATTGCTTTCCACCATGACAATCAGACCGGTTGCAATGATAACTATAGGAAAATTATTCTTTTCTTATTGCTTGTTCAATTTTAAAGACTTCTTAGTTGTGGACTTTTGGACCCTTGAGCATATCCACAGTTGCTTCAGGTAACGAGAACTGGACTGTATTGTTGTTGCTGTTAGTAAGGCTCTGTTGATTCTCTTCTTCATTGATGAGTCATATTTTTCAGCAAGCTGTTTTGCAGTTTTTAGGAGTCCTCTTAGATATTGAGCATCCCTAAAAACCCATGATTTTCTGTTATCCATGGGGGCTTAAGGTTTTTTTCCACTAGTTCTCTGTTGTTTGTGTTACGGAGCAGTGAGACAAAGGTGGTATGTGTGAAATGGCTGGGAGAGATCTGCCATGGTGTCACCTAATATCATGTCAAACACATTTCTCCTGAGCTCTAGGGTAAGAGATGTGGTCACACTGTTGATGGCATGGCTGAGCAGCTTATCGTGCTGCATGCTATAGAGGCACTGAATTAATTTCTTTCTGTAAATGAATGTCAGCTGGTGGTTATCAGGCTGTCTTTCTCAGTTGCCACAGTATAGGCTTGATGCAAAACAAAGCTGCATTCTAAGCTAATGGGAATGCCTTAATTTTTCAGCAAGATAAGATAAAAATCTTATTTTTCAATCAATAGTTTTAGCCTGTGTAGAATTAACTCTTTTTACCTTAGGCAATGAAAGTAGACACTCAGGGCTTTAAGAATTTGGAGGTTTTTACCTAGCTTACTAGGTTTAAATGTTATTGTGGCAGTTGTATTCAGTGTTTTACTATCAAAACAGCTTTAATTGTACCGTCCTTTGTATATCTCTATACCACTGCTATTGTGGAGAGGTGTAAAATGTTGCCCAGTAAGGGGATCTCACTCTGCTCACCAGCAGCTAAACCCAAAGTCATGATACTCACAGAAACCCAACAATGTAGTGGCTAAACTTGTTACAGACATGCAGTGATAATTTTTATGTTTATACTAGAGCTGTCAAATGAACACAAAGTAACTGTGATTAAAAAATGTATGCCAATAAAACTTTTAATACAGTTAAAAAATTAGTTAAATTACACAAACCAGCAGCACCATCTGTAAACACAAACATTCCAAAATCGACTGTTACGTTAGGTTAGTTGCATTCCAATTGCAAGGGTCTCTACCCCACTGCACAGGGTATGTAATGGGGCAACATTCAGCAGTCGTTTCTCTTAAATAGACCAGTGATTAATGGCAACAAAACCAACATTAAGTCACAGCTCTATTTTATACTTACTGAAAATGCCTGATTAGTCAATTTCCATTCTGCAAGCAAAATGGAACCCCAGTGTGCTGCTAGAAAATGTTAAAATTCTCACCTGAGATAAAGCATTATCCAAACAGTCCTCTACAATAAGACAGCTACAGATCTATCACATGGGTTGTCTTTGTATCCTGGATTTATTTTCATTTATAAGTTATATCCTAATTGGAAATAAATGCATAAATGAAGACCCCAGATATCTTGAGAGAATTCAGAATGAGATATTCACCTTGAAATAAAGCTCACAAATGTTGTATAAACTTGCCTTATGTAGTGGATTTAGTGATTACTGACTGACCAGTAAATTAAATTATAGCATTTTTTGCATGAAGATAACTTTCTACTTAGTACTCAGATCTCACAATCTCATCTCTGTCAAATAAGGCTGCATAGAAATATTCATTGAAGAGTTCATGGCTTTCAGCATGAAGTTATTGCATGTAACAGTCCAAAAGCTGTGTCAACCAAGCTAATTGTTATAAATTATTGATATTCCCATCCTAACAGTATAACATTAACACCCACTCACATTAACAATTTAGAGTCAACAATAAATGAACAGACTTAAATATTTTGCATATGCATAATACTTTCTTATACTATACATCTACAACTGAAATAATAGTTGACATACTGTGTATTTTTCTTCAGGTACACTTGAAGAAATGTTACCCTTTGTGTACTTTCCCAGAACTAGCATATCAAAACTGCACATAGACTACATTTCATCAAATATAATTTGATAGTATAGTAGTATATCAAATGTAAACTGTACATGTCACAAAATATTACTTTGAATATATTTAAATGAATAAAGACACATCACTGATATTGAGAGAACAGTGGGTGAGTGTTGGGATCTCTGTGGTAAGATTTAAGATGACTAGGGTCTTTTTTTTATCTCAGAAGAAGATGTAGTCTGTGTGAATAATTAAAAACATGATACAAAATTATGTTATTAATTATTTAATAAGAAATGTTTGGAGAACTAGGAAAAGGAGAAACATGAGATGTTCTAGTAACACTCTGACATGCTAAATGTCTTGGCAGTAAAAATTTCTGTATTCTGTATTTGTCCTAAGGTTACCTAAACCTTTGTATTCAAATTTTGATCACACTGCAGAATAATCTAGATTGATAGCTTCAATCTAAGTTTTGTCTGGGCTTTTTTTAATGAGAGAGCTTCAAGTTAAGCTGTCATTATTTTGATGTTATCCTCATTATTACTCCAAGTGAACTTCTTATTTCACCTTAATAATTCATTATACTTGACTTAACACCCTACAGTCTACCAATAAATAAGGAATAACTCACAGCAGACAATGCAGTTATATGAAAATATTCCACCACCAAAACAAAGCTGATTATTTTATGTTAGTATTTTATGTTAGAAACGCGAAGCTTCAGCTCTCTCCATAGATTTTCTATGGGATTGAGGTCAGGAGACTGGCTAGGCCATGACCTTGATATGCTTCTTATGGAGCCACTCCTTTGTTTCCTTGGCTGTATGTTTTGGGTCGTTGTCATGCTGAAAGACCCATCCACGACCCATTTTCAGTGCCCTGGTGGAGGTTGCAATACATGGCCCCGTTCATCTTCCCATCAATGCGGTGAAGTTGGCCTTTGCCATTAGAAGAAAAACACTCCCAAAACATAATACTGCCACCACCATGCTTGACAGTGGGGATGGTATTCTTAGGGTCATATTCTGTATTTTTCTTC
>JAOVYV010000045.1:2355852-2378536 GCA_025674545.1 Hassar affinis | reverse complement strand
ACAGTCCAAAGACATGCAGGTAGGTGAATTGGTGATGGGGAAATTGGCCCTTAGTGTGTGAATGTGTGTGTGTATGAACCCTATGATGGATTAGCGCCCTGTCTAGGGTTGGTTCTTGCCCTTGCGCTCAGAGTTGCCGGCTGGGCACCGGCTCCGTGACCCCGTAACTGGGAATAAGCGGTACAGAAAATGACTGACTGACCTCTCACACTAAAATGACAGGTGTTTCAGTTTCATCGTCTAACCCCTGTATATTCAGAACTTGGACGTAATTTTAGACTTGAAACATTTAAACATTTAAACTTTTTCTTGTATGATATCATCTCATGTGCGTCACAGTATCATGTCCAGTTTTAATAGTTTTATGTAACCACAATATGTCGTTTTGTACTTTGGAATGCCATTTAAGCAATATTAAATCGATTAATATGACATTAATAATATTGTCCCTTTGTTTCTTTGCAACTTAACTGGAGACATTGCTCATCTTGGAGATGGAATTGATTCACTGCACTGAAATTGTCTTAAGTGGTATTATATTTCATGAATCTTTACAAAATAGCTAATAATATTGAAGTGGAAGCAAAAATCACTATAGTTTTTTTACGATGATTCAGGTGTTAAGGGGTGTTAATACTTATGCAAAGTACTGTGTTGTATGTCTTGGTCAGCTGGTTAAAAACATTAGCTAAATAGCAAGCAGTGCGTGAGAGAAAATGAATGTGTGTTTTATATTTAGGAACGTTTGCTGCTTTCTCTGCTGCCTGCTCACATAGCTAGAGTGATGAAGGCTGAGATCATCCAACGGCTCCAGGGCCCAAACTTCGGGCGGGCAGAGAACACCAACAACTTTCACAACTTATACGTGCAGAGGCACACCAATGTCAGGTGCTCTTTAAGTGACCACACTTATACACATGCATGCATGCACACACACAAATATACAGTCTGACAGTCTCACAAACTGCCCCGAAGCAGCAATTAATTTTTCAGACATGGCACTCACACTGAATATTAATTAATCTAGTTCAAGACTGACTCAATTTACACTCTAAAGGAAGAAGGAAATACAGACAATGTAGCCACTGAAAGTGTTATTTCTGAATTATTTTTGGTGCAGTTAAGAAGAAATGTGAGAAGGTTTGCAAGATTTCACATTTTATTTAAGGATTACTTGACATATTTGCTTTTTTCAGCTGTGCAATGTGAGCATATTGTTGCCCAAGCATTGGAAGAAAGTAAATTAGGTGGTGTAAAACATGATCAGTGGTGTTACTTCCTGCAGAGTTCCAACTCAAATCTAGCACAGCCAATTAAGCTAATTGGCACCTGCGTTGCAGATGTGTGAATCAGATGTGTTAGATTTGGGTTGCTGCTATAAAGGGAACTGCTTGTTGAAAATTATTTCCACAAAAACAAGATTCCATCAGTTTTCACAAGCATCTATTCACTCATATTGCACATACATGTGATCATTTGGCTAATGGCAGTCAAAAGCTTCTTACACCTGAGCAATTAAGAGTCATTTCAGAACAAGTTGCTCCAATTGGTTGTGGTGCAGTCAATAACAAAATGGAGGTTACATATTATATAACTATTGTTCTACAACTGAGTGCAGCACAGTGATGGTGGGTTTCTTCTGACATGTTTGTTCATTTTCTTGCTGAGTACTTATATTACAGTTAACCATGACCTCGCCTGTGCAGCCTGGAAAAGCTTCCCTGTTATGTCAAGTTCATCCTCATAAGCTCCTTTATGATCCTCATAAAGTGATCAAGCTGGCTACTAAGTCCCAGAACCGCAATTACCTGCCTTCAGTTATAATTAATTTCATTCCATTTCCAGTCCATTGCCTTCACATGGATTTGTAGCATACTTTGATACCAGGCAGCTGTAATAAAGAGTGACATCGTTCTTTATTGAGTCTGAGAATTACTCAGTTTCCATAATGTCCTCTTTTGAGGAAAAAAGTCTGATATTCTATTGAGATCAAACTTCTTAACTGAGCACATGCTTCACATAGCACTCGAGAGCCTTCATATGTAAACATTCTCTCTTGCAAGATCAGAGAGATTGATAGGTTTACTGATATATTACAGCATTATGATATTTGGTGGAAATATTGGTTTTGGCTACATCATGATACTGTATATCTGAACTTTAGTCCCATTGCTGACATAGTCATAGCCATACAAAAAGCTGTATTAAGTGATAGCCATGTATTATGTCCATTCTCCATTGGTTCTTTTGGCAAGTTGCCCAAACTGCTTTGCACCAAATCTACGTAGATCTCAGTGTGGAATAATTGTGTTGAATGAAGGTCATGAAGACATGCTTCTAAGAGAAGTTTTGTGTAGTTCATATACTTCCAGTTGTAAGCCATCCCTCTTTTCCCAGGGTAGACTCAGAAAGAAAGTCTTCTATTAGACTCTCCAAAAGCTCAAAAGCATGTTTTTAATGCAAGATAAGCAGGTTTATGGACAGTATTTCACAGAGCATGAAAAAATAGTGGGGCCTTTCATGAGCTACATGTGTTACAAGGTGATGATCGTGCTATTCTAAGTAACCCATGCTAACTTAGGAGTTCTAAATAAAAGCAAAAGTAAGGACTAAGAAAACCCAAAACTTTTGATAAGTAAAGAATGTGAAAGGTCTAGGATAATAGGATAAATTCATGGAATTCTCTTGACAGGCTTTGTACTTTCTTTAAAAAAAAGGACTCAAAAGTTTTAAGGCTTAGCTTAGCAAAATGTTATATCACATTTTGACTACTCAGAAAATAAAACCATCATCCGGAGATTGCTAGTTTGAATCCGGGTGATGATATAGCTGCCCATAGATGGGACCATGCTCTCAGGGTGGGAGGGGCAGCATGCACTCTCTCCCATGTCAATCATAATGACACTGTCTAGTCACAGGCGTCTGTGAGCTCATGCACACAAAAGGTGGATGGGAGCGCTTTCCTCCGAGTGCGTTACACTGCTCCCTGATGTTGCATGAGCAGCAGTTCGAAAAGAGGCGCTAGCTTGCGTCACGTGTTTCTGAGGAAGCATGTGATGGCTTTGCCCTCCCTGACTGGCAGCTCGTCATGTGGCATGGGGGGAAGAACCGATGGGCGGGAATTGGAGACGACTAAATTAGAGAGAACGAAACGGAAAAAAAACAGTTCTTAGTGTCAGACTGTATAAAATATTCATTGTCTTTTGTATTTAGTTTGCAATTCATCTAAGACGTTTTCTCCTTGCAGTATTTTGTATGCTGATATTGTTGGCTTCACACGTTTGGCCAGTGATTGTTCTCCTGGTGAACTTGTCCACATGCTCAATGAGCTTTTTGGCAAATTTGATCAGATTGCTAAGGTAAGACCGCCAGAGTTATAATATATAATAATTCAGATTAAAGCCATGCTGTATTAATACTGTATTTTATTATCTAATGTTTCTGATCATGAACATGATAGAACCTTTTTAAAATGTCATTTATTTATTTATTTATTCATTCATTCATTCATTTATTTTAGGAAAATGAATGTATGAGGATAAAGATTCTTGGGGACTGCTATTACTGTGTGTCTGGCCTCCCAGAGTCTTTACCTAACCATGCCAAAAACTGTGTGAAGATGGGCCTGGACATGTGTGAGGCCATCAAGTAAGTACCATTTGGGATTTTGAAAATGGCTTTAAACGCTTTACTTACACTGGGGTGATAGTTTATGTTGTACTCACACATCACACACCACCTGATTAATTCATAAATTGGGGAATCAGGAAAAAACTATTTACGTTTAATCAATAACAATCTGGTATCAAAAATTTCAATCTCAAATCTGAACTTGGTTGAAATCTAAACTCAATATTTGTCAGGGATTCAGTTGCTGGATTAAAACAAACTCAGATTATAATAAAAGGTATAATTTTATTAACTAACTAGGAATGGGAATAAAACAAAGGAAAGGGAGAATTAAAGAAAAAGAAAAAAAAAGAAAAAAGTACTGAATGATAACTAACACAGTAACAACCAGTTTAAGGAATGACTCAGACAGAACAATGGATGTCTTATGAGTGATGATATGAACTATCTTGCATACGCAAGTTAATTAATCTATACTTGAATTTAAAAAACACAGAACAGAAATAGTAAGCACCAGATTTGGGAGTATAAATGAACACGTTACTATCTCATTCTCGTCTATTCAAGGACTGATTCAAAGGTCCCTTGTGGAATGACAAGGCAGGCACTACAATGCGAATGTCTGACACGCCTTCAGCGATTGGCCTTGTTGACCCATGGCTTCACTGGCCACAAAGCAGATCCGTCCAGTCTGGAGTGACAGAGAACTTTGACATGTTCTCATTGGCTTTGCACACGAAGCGTAGACAGATGAGGGCACGCAGATGTTCTTTACGCTTATTGATGCAGGTTTGATTTCTGTCTGTGATCTTAGACTATATACATAGAGAATTGAGACATCAAAGACGCTGGTGAGGCCCAATTGTTTCCGGGATTCCAAGATGGCGGATAGGGTGACCTAGGTGATGATGTGCGGCAAGCAAGCAATAAAAAAAAAGAGGATATGTCAGTTACTAAATTCAAAAACATAACAGATTAAAATCTAGATAAAAGTATATATATACCAGTTACTACATTCCTAACATAACTGATTAAATGTCTAGACAAAGGTACATCAGTTACTATATTCCTAAACATAAAAGATTAAATGTCCATATCAGTTACTACATTTGTTCAATTGTAACATAGATTAATTGTGCCTATATATAACTAAGAAAAAAACTTAAAATTGCTTAGTAAGAAACAACATTTACAGAACTGACTTGAATGTAAACCAATTAAATGGAGTAATTTTCACTACTAGTGATGACTTCATAGGATTAATATATAATGACTGAACCATTATACTCAAAAGATTAATATTTCTTGATAAGATTATAACTACAGTGATTGTTCAAGTGATTACTAGAGATTGGTAAACATTCCACACATTTCTTAATCAAAACTTAAATTGAATACAACACTGGAAATGAACATAAAGAAAAAATAAGCATAACTGAAAGAGAATGGGGAAAAGGAGATCATATTAATATATATATAATATAATATTTCCACGTCCTTGCCAACAAGGGTTTTGCCACCATTATTAAGTCTTGTTTGCTAGAGGGATCAAATACTTATTTCTCTCTGCAAAATGCAAGATATTTTATGTAATTTTCTGGATTTTCTTTTTGTGCTATTCTATCTGTCACTGTTAAAACAATCCTTCCCTTAAAATTATAGACTGTTCATATCTTTGTCAGTGGGCAAACTTAACAAATCAGCAAGGGATCAAATATTTATTTCCTCCACTGTAAGTCTCTCAGATCGACCATTGAATTACCAATGCTTACCAACCCATTCACTGACAGAAGGCTTTCAGTGACTGGGAGTCTACTCCAATCATGGTCACAGCATTGGAGGTATTACAGGCAGGTAAAGAAGTGCAAGGAGATGTGGGACCATGGATGACCAAGATTTGGAAGTGGGTCGAGTAGATCTGGGGGCTTGAACAGAGACTTTATTGTGTGCACACACCTCAGCCATCTTGATGTCCAGACCTCTTTTTCCATATTAGACCACCAGAACCAATGCCTTAAATATTCCAAGGTCCTGGTGGCCCCAGGGTATCTGTAAAGGATGGAGGCATGCCCTCACCATAGCACTTGTGGACAAACCACGGTGGGAACAAACTGCTAGCCCAGTGGACCTCCTTCTGGGTCCAATTCCCATTTTAGTGCCTATGTGTAGATGTTTTCTAGCCCCCACTGGAATGGGCCCAATATTGGACTGAATATTTTTCAAACCTGGCCTATAGGAAAGGACAAAGATGAGGCAGTTTAAAAATATTGCCCACCAAGCCTGATGTGGGTTAAGACATTTGGCCCAGTTCTTGTGGTCCATCCAATCCAGAAAGGGATTTTTAGCCCCCTCCAACCTGTGCCTCCACCCTCAAAGGTTAACAGCCAAAAGCTCTTGGTTCTCAATATTGTAGTTTTTCTTCCACTAGGGTGAATCAGCACAAGAAAAATGCACATGGGTAAAGCTTGCACAAGGGGCCTAACTGCTGTGAATGACTGCTCCTAGTCTTGACATAAGAGGCATCAACCTCAATGATGACTTGTGAGGAGACACTTAAGTCTATCAAAAACCTTTTGTGCTTCCAGCAGAAATGCCCTGAGGTCCTCCAGGTGAGTGCTGATAAAGGGGCAGTTACTGCAATAAACTTCTTAATGAATCTCTAGAAGATGTTGACAAACCCCAAGAAGCATCAGTCTGAGTTGGGTTGGGCTGAGCCCAAGTCTGGATAGCTTTTATCTTAGTGGGATCCGTACTTATAGTACATAGTGCAATGAGAAAGCCCAGGAAAGACACTGTGGAGACATGGAATTTGGATTTTTCTAACAGCTGCAAAACCGACCTCACATGTTCTACATGCTCCTTTTTAGAATGGCTGTAATTCAGGATATCATCTATATATATATATATATATATATATATATATATATATATATATAAAAACTCAAAACCTCATCAACCTCATGCTGGAAGACAGCTGGGGTCTCAGACCTCACAGGATAGCTCCAACCTTTAGGTACCAACCTGTTTTAGGAGGGGCTACATTAGTCTACAATAGTCTGCTGCAGTGCCCTCTAACTGTGACATGTCTACAGATTTCCAGATGGACCCTGCTTCTGCTATCACCCCTGCACAAATTTATTTAGGCAGTTATTTAACTTCATGAAGCTGTGTCCGTTCTAGGGGTTCCAGTGCTGAATATATATTGGCTGGTGCAGGTGATCAGGGAAATAATAGGTGGACTGCTCTCAGGGAGAGTCCTTCAGACTCTGATGATATATACAGACATGAGTGCCTCAATATTCCACCCACTCTCTGCTGCCAGCATGCAACCTGCCCTGAAAAAAAACATCGGTCAAGGAGAGGTGTCCTATCCTCCTTCGGGGTTGTAAAAGGTGTGGCACAGGGCATCAGCAAGGAAGTGCATACCTGTGTTTGCTGATCTCTTAAGAGATCTCAACTTTTCTTTGGAGTTACTTAAATATCTTTTAGCTGATCACTTTTTTTACTCCCTTTTCACTCGAAACAACTTTATTTTCTCTTTTAACAGACTGCTTAGTCTTATGTTTCAAAAGTTTCCTTTTTTGTTCAAATGACAAAAACCGTAAGCCCCTATCCCATGGTCTGGCTTTTATGAAAGAATGGTGAGGTCAAGCTCCACTGCCTGATCCTAAACAGGTGTTGGCAGTCAGGTCTGATCACCAGAAAGGATTCTGGGAGATGGAGTCCTCCTAGCTGATCTCACCATGCATTGCTGCTGCCCCCTGCCAGTAGCTACTGGTGGAACATGACCTATATTAATATAAGGATGAAGTTGATAAAAATAGATTAACATAGCACCTGCAATGTGACTGCAGCCTGAAAGTCTGTCCTGGAACTGTGCAATTGAACATGTTCTGAAGAGCAACTATGAAATTTGCCTGAGACCACATTCCACATTTTAGGTAAAATCAAACAATATAAAGTATATGTATATGTCAAAAAATGAACATTTTTCACAATTGGCTTGTTTTCTTTTTAAATATCTCGTATATGTCCAGCTGGACAATGACCCAAAATATACAGCCAGAGCTACAATGGAAGTCCAGACCTAAATCCCATAGGGAATCTGTGGCAAAACTTGAAAATTCTCAGTTCACAGACACTTTCCATCCAATCTGACTGAGACTGAGCTATTTTGCAAAGACAAATGGGCAAACATTTCAGCCTGTATATGTGCAAAGTTGGTAGAGATATACCCCAAAAGACTTGCAACTGTAATTGCAGTGAATGGTGGTCCTACAAAGTATGGATGCAGGGGGGGGGGTGAATACAATGCATGCCACACCTTCCAGAAAGTGCACCAGTGTTAAAAGTGCACCAGTATTCTGGGACATAGGGTGTGTGTCTAACTCCTGGCCATCCTGAAGTCCATGAAGATCCCCTTTTCTCGTGTTAAGAGCCAGGTTCTTGTCCTCATATCATGCAGCCAGTTGCTGTACCTTATCCTTACAGGCCATCTCATCATTGATCAGACCTATCAGTGTGGTGTCATCTGCAAACTTAATTATGGAGTTAGAGCCATGATATGCAGTTGTGGGTGAACAGCGTGTACAGGAGAGAGCTCAGCACACACGAGATGTGCAGAGAGATGTGCTGATACCAAGCTGGCTAAGCTTGGAGATCAGCTTGGAAGGATCACCGTGTTCAATGCTGAGCTAAAGTCAATGAACAGCATTCTAACATATTTCAAAGGTTTACTAATAATAGCACAAAAAACTATGAAATACTAACAAGTAATAGCAATTCAGTGAAAAAATAGAATATGTGTTTGTATGAGGCAGTGGAGCATCCAGACTGGACAAAGCAAGAAACTTTTGGGAAAAAAATTCCTGCTCAGTTTGTGTCAGAGAGATATGTGATTGAGTCACAAATACCATTTGCTCATGCTTGTTTTGGTTTCTCTTTTGGTCTCCACCTGACATTGACTTTTCTTATTACCCAACTGTATGCATCTGTTTTGTATTAGCTCTTAAATAATTTGTTTATTTATACCCTGTTATTTTTGTGTCCTTTTGCAATGCGATCATGAGCTCTGTTAACAAGCATTTCTGAGTCTTGTGTTTCAATGTTCAGCCTCTCTTTGCTTTAACCTGTGCTTATTTGACTTTCATTTTTGGATTTACTCTAATAAATTGCAACAAACATTCACCCATGAGTCCCACCTGCATGTACATACTGACTACAAGGCAATTAGCAGATTATTTACTGCTGTGATGTGGGTTGTTGTCAGCCCCTTCCTCCAAATGACATAAATAATTTTGACCAGTGCTCTTGTTTTGGTTCAATTTTCTGTTTACTGTGTCTGGAATAACAAGGAAAAATAAAACCTGGACTATAGGGCTTTCTTTTGCCCTATTGGTTATTACAGTGTTCATAGGTTACTATTATTAAATGACTATTATTAAGTCAAAGCGTGGATAGCACACTGTCATTTCTGGAAACACTCACTGGTTTCTGCTTTCATTTTCCATGCCATTAGTTTTTCCTTTCAGTAATGACTTTAGAAGGGCACTTTGAAATAAATGTTTTTATTGCAGTGTAAAGAAACCCTACAAATGGCTACTTTCAAGTACATAGCATAGACTTTTCCACTTCAGGATAGATGAGTTGACGAAAAAGATCAGGTTTTATTGTTAGATCCTAAAAAAAGAGCAAGAGCTTCTTTTCTTGCTCACAATTTCCATGGGATGTTTAGCTTCATTTTAATGAGAAATCCAAGTAGTGGAGATAACAAACATTAGACACAAGGTTCCAGAATGCAATATTGGCAGCTAAATATTTTCTTTAAAAATGTATGTTATTTCATACAAATGCTAGTATGCCTAAATTTTGGTGTACGGTGTAGATGCTTGACTTATAAATATTTTTGCTTTAAGTGCTGTGAGTGTGTAATTACTGTCTGGGGTTCATTTTTCTTTTTCTACTCATGACCTTTGTGAAAAGTGTATGGTAAGAAACATTTCTGTACTGTGATTTTTTTCCTTCAGGAAAGTTACTGTGTCAGTTTCTCCTGTAGGCAACAAGACTCAAAAATATGTGCTTACACTCAATCGTTCACTACACACAAGTCTGGAATGTGTTGCCAAACTAATTAGTAAACATCTTTTGCATATTTGCATGCAACTTCAAAGATTAAACATGTGCGTAACACATCACTGGCTTATTCTCCTTTAGAAAAGTGCGAGATGCTACTGGCGTGGACATCAACATGCGTGTCGGGGTTCATTCTGGCAATGTCCTCTGTGGTGTCATTGGCCTTCAGAAGTGGCAGTATGACGTCTGGTCACATGATGTGACTCTAGCCAATCATATGGAAGCTGGCGGTGTACCAGGGTATGAATGCTTTGTTTAACTATGAGGATGACTGTTATTCCACACCAAATTTTAAAGAGTTTTTTTTAAAAAAAATTTCTGTGCATGAACAGACGTGTTCACATCACATCGGTCACTCTGGAACACCTGAGTGGAGCGTATAAAGTGGAGGAGGGCTATGGCCATGAACGAGACCCTTATCTAAGAGAGCATGGGGTTGTGACCTATCTAGTAATCAACCCGAAGGTAAGGAATAAAATTATTCCAGTACAAAAATGATGTGATATCAAGAAAAAAAGAACCAAGCAAACAGATGCAAAATTATCAGCTAATGAGCAAAGACCATTACTAGATGAATGCCCATACAAGTTTTTGTGTAAGGTGTTACAATATAAAAACATATTAGTACAAGCACATTAATATATGGATTCAGAGCTTCTGTAATCATCGGACCCATCAGAATCAACCATTTGACAACATTATATTATAAGCATGTTAAAGATATTTTTCATTTTCTGTAAAGTGTAAATATGTATACAATGTTACAATTATTGAGAAGGCAGAGAGGAGGAGTCCACAGCACCACTACAGACCTCGACACACCCTGGATGGCGCAAAGATGAGAGCATCAGTCAGGATGACTCGCTACCTGGAGTCATGGGGTGCTGCCAAGCCCTTTGCCAATCTGCATCACCGAGACAGCATGACCAATGAGAATGGAAAAATTAACACCTCTGTAAGTACCCTTGACTTTCAATGTCCTATTATTGATCAAGTAAGCACAGTACTAATCAGCTGACATATCACTGTACCAATGAACACAGTTTTAATATAGAAGGCTCTGTACTGATTAAGCAATCTAAATGAAACATTTTATCATTTACATTTATTCAGTGGGCTGATGTTTTTATCCAAAATTGACTGATAATTGAGCAGATATAAGTTTCTCTGTCAGTTTCTATGTCTTAGACACAATTATCCAAATGCCAATTGTCAAAATGTTACCATCTGAAAGGATTTTCCAGGTTGCTGCACAATAAAATCTTCAAATTAACCTATATACCAATAAATCCATTAACTAAAAAAATATAGTGTACCAGGCACTAAATCACATAAGCATACCAATTAAACACTATACTGAGAGCAATTACTGTGTTATTTTCATAGGATGTGCCGCTGGGCCAATATCACTTCCAGAGGCGTTCAGAAAGGTAGGACATTTACTCTGGTGCAGCAATATGTTTACCAATAATGTAAAAAGTAAGAGACAAAATAAAGTCTGAGAGACAGGGGCCATATTCTGTTTTAGTATAACTATACTGTTTCATACTGGCTTTTAAAGCTATTAATGGTTTTCTTTGACATCTCTAAATAATGCCTGGCTGTTTTTCAAATTAAAATGTAAGAATATCAATTGCTACTTTACAAAATGCTAAATTATGGTGATGCAGCCTTTTGATTTCTTTTTTATGATCCAAAGATCTGGAAAATTTTCACACAGCACATGAAAATGTTTTCAAATGTTTATTGCTTCCCAGAACAAAATCTCAGAAGAAGAGATTTGAGGAAGAGTTAAATGAAAGGATGATACGAACATTTGATGGTATAAATTCCCAAAAGTAGGTTCTTATTTGCATTGGCATTTAAAGTATGTAGTCTTTCAGTTAGTGTAATGTATGTATTTTATGTTCTAAGCTAAAATTTGCTTCTCTCTCAGACAATGGCTGAAATCAGAGGACATTCAGAGAATATCATTGTTCTTTCACAACAAAACTTTAGAAAAGGAGGTAAGCTGTAAATTACATTATAGTTACTGAATGTGTTTTGATCTTTAGTAGGTGCTAACATACCTATTTATTAGCAGTTTTCTTGAAGGTACTCAAGAAAGTTGTAACTTGCTGACCTACAAGTTACTGATTTTTTAATTTTGGTTTAACTGTTTTAAATTTAAAGGACAGTAATAATTACATTTACTGAACCATACAGATAGGGTTTTGTGTTATTTTAACAACTACTTCAATACAGTTGAATGGAACATACATTGAAGATTCATAGATGTTAATAAGTATTGCATAAATAAGTAATGCAGTGTATAGAATTCTATACAAGTATATAGTAATGACTGTTATAACATCCATGAACATGTTATGAATTTCCAAAGTACGAAACTTATTTAAAAGTAAACCTAGCAAGTATACTTTTTACCATTGCACTTGATACCAATGCACCTGCTTTCTAACCTAATATTATATTATTCATAAATATTGCATGAAATATTGCAAGATATACATGGCATTTATACAACAATGACTTATGAACATTTTATTCAAATAGCTACTGTACTGGTTACCAATGCACAATATGAGTACTTTTGGAGGGTTTATTTGGAGGGTCTCTGCTTTCTGACTTCATAAAACCTTGATGAATTATACACAACATTTATACAGCAATCATTCATGTAAGGTTTATACCAAAGCAGGCAATTTTTTATTTAGTATACATTTGTCTTTACAGCTAAATAACTATTTAACAATATATTATTTGTTGTTTTTTTTTATTTCATTAATCCAAAATGGTAATAAGTTTACATTTATTACACTGTTATGAACCACTAATAACTTGCATTTAAGTATACATGGTATAAAGCACGTGTAAATGTGTACCTCTTATAATTTCACTTATTTAATCTAAATGAATATGAATGAATGGGTATGTCAAATGTGATGTTTCAAAAAAGAATATGAGAACAGTAAAAATAAACAAATGTTTTGATAGCATCAAAAACTGTAAGTAAGGCTAATATAATACACAAAAATATTGTGCACTGCTTATGAGTGTGTAATAAAGTTCTTGTCTATTGCAAAATTCACATGCATTTGATGGGTACACTGATTTGGATTTCTAAGAAGTGCTTCATATTTTGTTTTCACAGTACAGAGCAACAACCTTGCCTGCTTTCAAGTACTACGTTACCTGTGCCTGCTTGATCTTCTTCTGCATCTTCATAGTTCAAATTCTCGTCTTGCCAAAGTGAGTCCCATTATTTAAGAACAGAACATAAGAATATGTCACACAATATACAGTATCATTACGTTAGGTCTAATTATGGTTGCATATTATTGTAGCTCCCAATAGCAAAAGTTTAGGCACTTGTGGAAAAATGCTGTAAACTAAAAATGCTTCCAAAAATGGAAGTGTTAATAGTTTATTTTCATCAAGTAACAAAATGCAGTGAATTAACAGAAGAGAGATCTAAATCAAATCAATATTTGGTATTACCACCCTTTGCCTTCAAAACAGCATCAATTCTTCTAGGTACGCTTGCACACGGTTTTTGAAGGAACTCAGCTGGTAGGTTGTTCCAAACATCTTGAAGAACTAACCACAGCTCTTCTGTGGATGTAGGCTTCCTCAAGTCCTTCTGTCTTTTCATGTAATCCCTTTTCATGTAATCCCAGACTCAGTGATGTTGACATCACGGCTCTGTGGGGGCTATATGATCACTTCAAGGACTTCTTGTTCTTCTTGATGCTGAAGATAGTTCTTAATGACATTGGCTGTATGGTTGGGGTTGTTGTCCGGCTGCAGAATAAATTTGGGGCCAATCATACACCTCCCTGATGGTATTACATGATGGCTAAGTATCTGCCTGTATTTCTCAACATTGAGGACACCATTATTCCTGACCAAATCTCCAACTACATTTGCAGAAATGCAGCCCCAAACCTGCAAGGAACCTCCACCATGCTTCGCTGTTGCCTGCAGACACTCATTATTGTACCACTCTCCAGCCTTTCAGCAAACAACTGCCTTCTGCTACAGCTAAATATTTAAAATATTGACTCATCAGTCCAGAGCACCTGCTGCCATTTTTCTGCACCCTAGTTCTTATTTTTGTGTGCATAGTTGAGTTGCATGGCCTTGTTTGAAATCTTTGTCTTGGAAAGCCCTTTCTGATGCAGCATAACTACCTTGTGTCTTGTTGCTGTGCTCAGTCTTGCCATAGTGTCCTTTGAAATGAAACTTCTATAACCTGTTTGGCTGTTCTTCACCCAGATTTAAGCCTCCTACACAGCTGTTTATGTTTCAGTTAATGATTGTCTTTCAACCTACATGTGTAATTAATGATCATTAGCACCTGTTTGATATATTTGGTTGATCATACACCTGACTATAATCCTATAAAATCACTGACTTTGTACAAGTGTACCTATAAGAATTGATGCTGGTTTGATGGCCAAGGGTAGTAACACCAAGTATTGATTTGATTTTTATTTTCTCACTTTGCATTTTGTAAATCAATAAAAAAAAATATATTATTTGTATGTTTGAAAGCATTCTTAGTTTACACCATTTTTCCACAACTACCTAAAAACGTTGCACAGTACTTTACATACATACATAGATATAACTTATGTTTAACATGTTTAAGCAGCCTTTCTTATCTTATCTTTCTTATTGACCCAACGCATATTGTCCAGCTGTCTTGTCATTTGTCATGAAGGTCTTATGCAGTCTTATGAACACTACCCTTCATTAAAATTTCTATCAGGTTTCTGCACAAAAGTAGCTGTTACTATCTTAAATTCTTTAGTGTTGAAATGGTTTATAATGATTTGCAGAACTGCTGTACTGGGAATCTCATTTGGGATTGCCTTTCTAGTCCTCTCCTTGATTCTTCTCATCTGCTTTGTTGGCCATCTGTTGGTAAGATTTTATTTTTATATCAGTCTAAAAATCAGACTATCAATATAAACATTTTCTTTTTCTAAATAAATTTATTTAATATATCAATAATAGCACATTTTTAGTAGAACCACTTGTACTATTTTCTAAAGAGAAATTGACTCTATTTCAAAACAAACCAGTAGCTTTAATGCTTTAATTTAAAGCTTTAATTTAATTTGAAGTAGTCCCACATGCTTCATATCATATGCTTGTATTCCTGTGAAAGTTAAAACCTCCTGCGAATGCTACTTGTTTATTGTGTTAAAATGGCTCATATATTTTCTTTCTGTACTTATAACTAATTAGAACACACTGTCTATGTATTTGCATTTGGTTACACACCTATTTTTTTGCACAGTGCACCATTAAATAAAAGCATAATGCACAATTTAACTAATATTATTGCTATAATTCTATCAATCTTAAATCTGAAACATATTTGCTTCAACTTTTTAAAAGACTTTACATTATTATCATAATCACACCATTAAATTATTATCATAATCTCTCCAGTTAGTTTTGAGGATTAATTATTTCTTGCATGGAGACAAGGTCTGGTCTTTATAAACTCTATTTTTCCATTATAGAAAGATGTACTACTCTGTTACACTAAACAAAAATGTCTGGCCTGGCAAGGTTACAAATGTGGTTGAAATATGGTGCTTTATTTTTCCTGCTGTACTCATTTTTCATGCTTGGGCAATTTACTCAAGATTGACACCTGTATTTGTATCAGTAAAAAATGCAGTCCAAATATCAATAACATTTTACATTTATGGCATGTCGCAGACACCATTATCCACAGTGACTTACATTTATCTCATTTATACAACTGAGCAGTTGAGCTCATGACCTTCTGACCAGTAGCCCAGTGTTTTAAACACTGAGCTACCACTGCTTATTTCTGATTCAACAATTGTTAAACTTTTTTTTTGTGTGTTTTAGATGAAATATACATATGTTTTTATTTAGTGCATTGACAGGTATCCAGAATGACGTATGAAATTTTGCAATGACAATAATAATAACTTCTGTAAAGATTTTCTGGGGAAAGCTGAATCTCTCTAGGCTATATTAGAGAATTGTATCATAAGGTCAAAACCCCAAATGAAATCAAAAACTCCAAATAAGATACAAATACAAAACTAATTTCCAAAAAAGTTGGGATACCCTCTAAAAATACATAAAAAAATGAAATCTGTAATTTGTTAATTCACCTTTATTTAACAGACAAATAAAACAACAAAGAAATAGAAGAACAAAGAAAAGATATTCAGGGTCATTTGCAAACTTTATTATTTTTTGTTACGTATAAATAAATTTAGAAATTAATGTCTGCAACACACACACAAAAAACATTACCACTAAAAGTTTTAGTGCAGATTAAAAATTTGTTAAATTATGCAAACCAGTGGCACCATCAGACGACACAAAATTGTGAAATTGCCTGCTATGTTACTCATTTAAAGAATGAAGAGTTATGCATACCACGATACTCTAACTTAAATTGGCGAATCAATAGCTTTAATTTAATTTATATGGAACTCCAGACATCATTTTGTAATCCATATGAAGTAAGAAATTGGTGTTAAGTTATTAGTTAATTATTAGTTAATTATTAGTAATTAACTAAGTTATTAGTTAATTAACTGAAATACCATTTGAGAAATAAGCATCCATTTGTGAGCCTACGGGAGAGTTCCAGTTCCTCCAAAGCAGCCAGTTCCTCCAAGTGTCCAGTTCTTCCAAGTGTCCCACAGCCAAGTACTAGTTCCAGTTGTGTCGCAGTGGTTCTGGTAAATGTCAGTCCACTTCCCATTTCTCCTTCAACTGAAAAAGACCAAATTATTAGACACTAATCGTGACACCATTACCAATGCTATTGCACAGACTCTATTACAGCTACCTGGGAATTATCGCACACTTTGTTGATGATGGTGGGACACTGCGCTCTATGGTATAGGAAGTCAGACACACAACTGTCATACAAGTGCCACAAACCTTGTTATGATTGTGGTTACTGATAGACTCAGGTGCAGAGGTCACTGTCCCTGAGGAAGCGGGATCAGCACCAATATCTTAAAAAACAAAGAAAACTCAAAAAGAAGAGACTGGGAGAGCCCAAGCACACTTTATTACTTTCCTTCTTTAAGTTTATTTCCAACACCTCATGCAGGATTCAAACCCCGTTCAGTGGCATGGAAGGCATACACTTATACCACTAGGCTAATTTGGGCTAATGCTTAAGTGTTGGTGAATAGGGGGGAAAAGGGTAATATCAAACAACAAACAGAAGGGGTCACACAATGCATGTATTACTTAAGAAGGGGGGAAACCAAAGACAGCAATGGCTGAACCAAAAAGTACTTAGCATGGAATTATTCCATGTTCATAGATTTAAACAATTCTTTCTTTTCTTTTTTTTTCTTTTGTTTGTTCTCTTTTACTTTTCCTGTTTTTCCTTTTGTTTTCCTTTATTTCTTTTTTTTTTCCCTTTTTTTATCTCTCTGTTGCCCCAAAATGTCAGCAAACCCATTTGTTTATCAGACTGGCTGAGAAAATAAGATTTGCTTCAATTTTACTGTGCAAAAACCGTCGCCTTGTCACTCCGACTTTCCATGTGAAATGTTAAAAGACTTGTAAGTAGCTGTAGTTTGCACTTTGTGAACTTTTTTGTTGCTTCCATCGTAATCCATATCAGAGTTTATTTGACATACTTTTATTAGCTCTGAAAGTTGTCAATGTTTTATATTTTAATTTTAAATAGAAGAAAAGGAAACCAGTAAGTAAACATTTGTGTTTGTTTTTTAACTTTTATTTCTTAATTTATATTCATTTTTAATTTCCAAATCTTATCATGTCAAACGACATGAACGAAAGACAAAAACTCAATTTGTTTATTGAAAAAAATGAAAAGACATCAATCATCTTTAATATTTCACTTTTGTCAAAAAAAGCGAAGTGAATAAAACGGCAACAACATTTTCAATGGCCCTACAATGCCACCCACTATGTACAACGCAATTCAAAATGTGTGTTAAAACCATGACAGCTCTGGCTATGGCATTTATATCCAGAGCAACTTACATTTGTCTCATTTGTCATAACAGCCCATCCCATTGTTTTTATTCTTTACTCAATATAGTACATGATATTATATGCTAATATAATATGCTGATGATCTTTTATTTCTGGAAATAAACTGAAATTATTGCTCATTTTATTGACAGATCAATTTCAAACCAGTTATGTTCACAAGGTGAAATACTGTTGGGTTTTGTAAGAATGACTCAGCCCTACATAACCTACATCAATCACTTTTTATTTGGCTGGTAAATTTACATAATATGACCATGCTTAAGATTCAGACATCTCTGATATTTAATTGGTTTAAATTCCTGACTTGAGATCAAATGATGTTTGTGCCTATGAGTGAATAAAAATAACTACAATGACAATAAACAGAAAGTCAGATACATTTGATTCTGTTGTCTGATGCATACTTTCCCTGATCTGTTTAGCATTGCACTAAGACAGCATCTGCTTCCTGGCTCTGGGTTCTCCGATCCTCAGTCATCATTGCAAACAAGCCATGGCCTCGTCTCACTCTGACCATGGCCACCACCACCCTCATCCTTGTCATGGCTATCTTCAACATGGTGCGGCAAGCTACACATAATTCTACTTTATATTCTGTTTCTCACACAACACTTGTTATTGCTAAATTGGTACTTTGTAGCTACACTTATTAGAAGAGTCCACAAAAAGATTTTATGGGTTTGTTGTCATGTACACAATCAGACAAAATAAAATAAAAATAGAAAGGTAAAATAAACCTGTTGGTGCACATGTTAATATTTCTGTACTGATCCCACACTGGCTGGAGTCAAGTGCAGATATATTTATTTTGACACAGTAAAAAGCATGTACACAAAAATAGAAATGGTGTGTGTCAGAAAATAAAACACAGAGCGTGGTTGAACTTGGAATAAACAAACAAAGGCAATGTCTCTTCAGAGTTCAGTTCAACAGAAGTTCCAAGCGTACTTGAGGAAGTCAGGAAACACACCATGCTCTGGCAGAGAAACAAAGGACTGTGAGTGCAAGGCAAAGTGACGAAAAACATGGAAAACTAGGGCTAGAAATTCAAGAGCAATAGAATGATTGTCTTGAAGATGTGACACACAGAAACATGACGGCAGTACCAAAGTTGATCCGCGCTGGGGGGAATAAACAGTGCCCTTTTATTTCCCCAGTGCGGCTTAAATGAGGTAATCAAAGATGGCCGCCAGCAGGTGCACCTCGTTGGTTAGGCCCTGTGGTATTTGTAGTTCCTGACTGTAGTTTTGGCACAGAAAGTCGGGGCTGCCCTCTGGCAGCCACAGGCATGATAATTTCTCTATATTCACTTCATTTAACAGAGAACAAGTACAAAGAAAAGATTTTCAGTCTTTTCAGTGACAAACACAATCTATTTGTTAAATATAAATAAATATAGAAATTGATGCCAGCAGAGACATGTTTGTCACTGGGTCACATGATGTTTTCTTCAGTTATACTTTTTAATCATTTGGAAATTTAAGATACTAATTGTTGCATTTTGCAAGTGGAATTTGTGCCTATTCTTGCTGTATACAAGATCTGAGCTGCTCAACAATCTGTGGTCTCCATTGTCTGAGTCTCCTCTTAATGATGCTCCATACATTTTCAATTAGAAGCAGATATGGTCTGCAGGCCGCTTTCAAAAATGGAATTGTTAATAGTTTTTTTTTCATCAATTAACAAAATGCGGTGAATGAACAGAAGAGAAATCTAAATCAAATCAATATTTGATGTTACCACCCTTTGCCTTTTTGAAGGAACTCAGCTGGTAGGTTGTTCCAAACACCTTGGAGACCTAACCACAGGGTCTTCTGTGGATGTAGGCTTTCTCAGTCATCAAGGTCTTTTCATGGAATCCCAGACAGCCTTGATGATGTTGCGATCAGGGCTCTGTCGGGACCGTACTATCACTTCAAGGACTTCTTGCTCTTCTTGATGCTGAAGATAGTTCTTACTGACATTGGCTGCATGTTGGGGGTCGTTGTCCTGCTGCCGAATAAATTTGGGGCCAATCATATGCCTCCCTGCTGGTATTGCATGATGGATAAGTATCTGCCTGTATATTTCAGCATTGAGGACACCATTAATCCTGACCAAATCTGGATGCAGCCCCAAACTTGCAAGGAACCTCCACAATGCTTCACTGTTGCCTGCAGATACTCATTATAGAGCCCCTCGGAAGACAACTGCCTTCTGCTACAGCCAAATATTTCAAATTTTGACTCATCATTCCAGAGCACTTGCTGCCATTTTTCTGCACCCCAGTTCCTATGTTTTCATGCATGTTTGAGTCACAAATCTCCAACTCCATTTGCAGAAATGCAGCCCCAAACTTGCAAGGAACCTTCTCCATGCTTCACTGTTGCCTGCAGACACTCATTATTGAACAGCTTTCCAGCACTTCAGCAGACAACTGCCTTCTGCTACAGTCAAATATTTCAAATTTTGACTCATAAGTCCAGAGCACTGGCTGCCATTTTTCTGCACCCCAGTTCCTATTTTTTCATGTGTAGTCACTTGGCCTTGTTTCCATGTCGGAGGTATGGCTTTTTGGCTGAACTCTTCCATGAAGACCAGTTCTGGCCAGACTTTACCGGACAGTAGATGGGTGTACCTTACTGGGAAACCAGTAAACCCACTGGTTTCTGCCAGTTCTGAGCTGATGGCGTTGCTGGATATCTTCGGATTTTGAAGGGCAATAACCTTGATGTGTTTGTCAACTTCTGTATTAAGTTTTCTTGGCCTACTACTGCATCTACGATCCTCAGCGTTGCCCATCCTTTGTGCTTCTTCAAAACAGCTTGAACAGTACATCTTGAAACCACAGTCTGCTTTGAAATCTTTCTCTGGGAGAGCCCTTGTTGATGCAGTATAACTACCTTGTGTCTTGTTGCTGTGCTAAGTCTTGCCATGGTGTATGCACTGTGACATGAAACTGTCTTCCACAGGCTCACCTTCGAGTCCTCACCCAGCCTCCTACACAGCTAGTTATGTTTCAGTTAATGACTGTGTTTCAACCTACATGTGAAATTGATGATCTTTAGCACCTGTTTGGTATATTCGGTTGATCATACACAATCCTAGCACATCCCTGACTTTGTGCAATTGTACTCATAAAAATTGATGCTGGTTAGTGTACTGTACTGTGTACTTGATAAATGGACCGGAGACAGGACGTGCTTTTACTGCATTTTACTAGTAGTCGTCAAAACGCCACACTCCGCGCATGCGCGCATGATACATTCTGTATCACTACATCTCCCCCTTTTAAACCAATGTTTCCAAGCTGTTTACAAAAATCAAGAATTATGTCATTTCAAGCTGATACTATTATTTTACTTACTTGCCGATCTTACTTAACTCAGGTAGGGGGTACTTTTGTTACATTATTTTAAGACTAAACATAACTCTTCAAAATAAACTCTGAATGTAACATTCTGCATCTCCTTATTCATCTCATTCTTGTCTCCTTTTTTTTTTTTTTTTTTTTAATAAAATAAAATAAATTTAAAATACTGCAACATTCAAACTCATAACACATAAGAACCTAACTGAGAGGCAGGGTCGACAACCTGATCCTCTCTGTGAGCTCTCACATCAGTCTGGAGCACGAGATCCTCCTCTGTTGCTGCCCCTTGAAGGGGGGCTCTTGAAAGAGCGTCTGCTGCTACGAGATTTTTCCCTGGAATGTGCACAATGGTGTATGTGAACTGCAGCAGTCTCAATCTGAATCGCAGCACATGAGGGGGAATATCATCGAGTGCTCTTAAGCTGAGGAGACTTATCAAGGGCTTGTGGTCTGTTCGGATCTCAAAGTGCAGGCCCAGGAGGTAAGTTTGAAACCGTTCACACGCCCATGTGATGGCCAGGGCCTCTTTTTCGATTTGGGTGTATCTACGCTCAGTTTCAGTCATACTACAGGAAATAAAGGCCACTGGCCTCCACTCTCCTGATGCTTGAAGCTGTGACAAAACACCCCCCAGTCTATAGGAGGATGCATCTGCCGACACGCTAGTTGGCCTGTCAGTGCAGTATGGGGCAAGTGCAGCCGATGAGCTGAGCTCTTTTTTTCACCTTTGCGAAGGCTGTCTGTTGTACTGGCCCCCATGTCCACATGTTATCAGCTTTCAGGAGGTCCCTGATCGGCCCTGTGAGCTCTGCAATGTTTGGGGAAAACTTTCCAACGTAATTCACCATGCCCATGAATCTTTTGACATCTGCCACGTCCTTGGGTGGTGGCATGGCTGCAATGGCCCTGATCTTGTCAGGGTTTGGCTGCATTCCCTCTCCACTGATGATATGACCAAGGAATTTCACCTCAGTCACCGCAAACTGGCACTTGTCATTCAGTGTGAGGCCTTGCTGCTGTAAGTGTTGGAGCACTAGATGCAGCCTTTCATCATGTTCCTTGTAAGTCGCTCTGGATAAGAGCGTCTGCTAAATGCCATAAATGTAAATGTAAATGTTCCTGTGGTGTGGTGCCAAACACCAAAATGTCATCTGCATGACAGACCGTTCCTTCAAGGCCATCTGTGTCAAGCGCTTCAGGAAATGCTCTGGTCCTGAGGATATTTCAAAAGGAAGATGGTTGAAACAAAAACGGCCGAATGGCGTGATAAAGGTGGTGAGTGGGGCCGATTCCCTGTGCAGAGGGAATTGCCAAAAACCTGCAGTGGCATCTAGCTTTGAAAAAATTCTAGCTCCAGCAGGTTTCGCGAGCGTCTCATCAACTGCTGCGAGGATGTGTCTTTCCCTGCATACATTATCATTTAGGCGGGTGAGGTCAACACATATATGGATTTTTCCATTTGGTTTTGGTACTACAACCATTCCTGAGCACCACTCAGTTGCATCTTCAATAGGTGAAATTACT
>JAOVYV010000045.1:2333150-2350098 GCA_025674545.1 Hassar affinis | reverse complement strand
ATATTTTATCCAGAATAGAACACAAATTGCAGATCAAAAGTTTAAACTGAGTACATGTAACATTTTAAAGGAAAAATATGTTAATTTAAAATTTCACAGTGTCAACAAATCCCAAAAAAGTTGGGACAAGTAGCAATAAGTGGTTGGAAAAAGGAAATTGAGCATATAACAAACAGCTGGAAAACCAATTAACACTAATTAGGTCAATTGACAACATTATTGGAGAAAAAGAGCTTCTCAGAGTGTCAGTGTCTCTCAGAAGCCAAGATGGTAAGAGGAAGTGGAATAAAATAGCAAAGACTTTTAAGTTATCATCATCATCCATGCATAACATAATCAAAAGATTCAGTGAATCTGGAACAATCCCTGTGCGTAAGGGTCAAGGCCGTAAAACTTTACTGGATGCTCGTGATCTCTGGGCCCTTAAACGTCACTGCACCTCAAACAAGAATGCTAGATTTTATGTTAGATTGTTTATCATTTCTCAACCTAAACAAATTTAGCAGTGCATAATAAAGCTATGTGGCACCTAATTAAGGCCATAAAACTGACTAGCATAACCTATACAGACATTTATGAAGTCTTATACCACTAAATGACCACAAAATAAAAAGAAATGCAATAATAATAAATAAATGCTGTCTTTATGACATTTGTCATGTTAAAACCCTATTTAAAAAAGTTTCAAGATTAATGACTGATACCACAGTGATTTGCCAACAGTTACAATGTTGATTGATGCATGCTCATTAATAATCCAGGTAAGTAATTCCCAGAAAGTTGAATCAGTTCATCTGGACACAAGGTTTAATGTGGAGATATGTTTCGTCACTCATCCAAGTGACTTCTCAGTCTCAGCTCATTGTAAAGACTCACCACCTCAACCCACCGACATGTCAGCCTCCCCACTTGCCAGTCTCGTACAACACATGGTGAAAAGCCAACATGCACTAGGTCCAGCACCAGGTGCTCGTGTGATCTGTGGCATGACCATGTGGTGTTTTGAAATCATCATTCAAGAACAAACTAAGAACTGGTGCATGTGTTGCAAAATGGTACAAATTGGAGATGGCACTTAGCCTTTGCCTCACCCATTCACTAATTCTCGGGCAGATTGGTTGGGGTTTAAAGCATTATGTTTCTGGGTGGGTTGATTAGCAAGGCAGGGCACAATGAGGCATATTTCAGCATGCAATGTTGCAGAGTCAGTGCATTATCTCCTAAGTTGGGACTCCAAAAGAGATCCTAAATGACAAGTAAATTTTTGTCACAACATGAGCTTTACAAATCATTAGAGATTAAATAAATTTGCACCAGTGCAAACAGGTACAGTGCACAGTGTTTGCATCTGCAAACAGATGGTGGAGTGGTTTAAGCAGCGCTTAACGCTGTTCATTCATGAGGATGCATGGAATTGGGACAAGTGGTTCCAGCCCCTGTTATTTGCAGTATGACAGGTCCCACAAGTCTCCACCGGGTTTCCCCATTTGAATTATTGTATTGGCACAAGTCATGTGGCATCCACGATGCCAGTAAAGAAAACTGGGAGGAAGGACATTCTAAACATAAAAGTGAAAAGCAACACATTCTTGACCTGAGAGCAAAAATTCATAAACTGGGCAAGTACCGGAGAATATGCCAATATGGCAAGGACCCCTTAAGGTCACACAGTGAATTGGAGAAGGCAAACAGATAGAGGTGATGCACTACAGGTATACCACCTCAGGAGCTGGCTAGGAACAACTTGCCTTTATTCGACAATGGATTTACACAAGAGTCAATTTACCCAATGGATTTACCTAACAGTCCTTGGCCATTAAGTGGACAGTCCTCACCCTCCCATATTACCTCCTGGGGCACAATTTTGCTCTCTGTTCTGTTCATACCCAACTCCAGTGGCTCCATGGCTGAAAAATGGTTAGATTACTCTTTGGCATTTGTTGCTCCCACCATTTAGGTTTGAGGTGGTCCACAGACTGGGGTCTCAGTTGATGGGGTCAGATTTCCTCTCCCACCAGGGAGGCAGTGGCTTCTGTGAGTGGAGAATAGCAGGTGGAGCCAGCAGATAATGTGAGATGAGTCTCACCTGTGGCTTATTACTTTGAGTTTATTTGTATGTGTCTTTTTGGGGAGAGAGAGCTAGAGCTCAACACAAAGCAATGTGTGTGCATGCATGTGTTAAAATTAAAAAGTGCTGAAAAGAAGTGATTTAGGAAGTGATGAGGAGATTCATTCCCATACCCTTCCTGAACTTATCACACAATCAATAGTACAAGCTGAACCATTTGACTTTATTTATTTACTACCAAGGCAGAGGTTTCTTTTGGCACAGATACCATTTCAGAAAGAGATTTGACAAAATTATCACAGACACATGTATTTTCTTCAAGAAAGAGTTCTCTTTGCTCTTGATGTAAATCTATTATACATAAACATAAAATATACATAAAATTATGTTTTATATACAACCTGCCTGGAATTATGCCATTTTTGTTTGAAACATACTGTTTATGCAATCTCTTTACCTTGCAAATGTACCCAAAGTGTAAGGGGAATGCTCCCCCTGGTGGGCTGGAGCTCCCATATCCTCTGGTCCAGCTCCCACACTATGGTTTGCAAGAAGCGTGATTCCGGGATAATGGGTTCAGGCTTAGACCCATCGTAGTCAGTCTTGAATCCTCTGGATAAGGCATCAGCCTTCTCATTCTTCGAACCTGGGTGATAGGAGAGAACAAAATTTAATCATGAGAAGAATATTACCCACCTGGCTTGACGTGAGTTGAGCCTTCCGGCTGCTCTGAGATATTCCAAGTTCTTGTGGTCAGTGAATATCGAAAAACTGGGTGCTTGGCGGCCTCCAGCCAGTGCCTCCACTCCTTCAAGGTGAGTTTAATGGCAGCAGTACTCACCATGTGCACCAGGGTGTCATTCCTAGAGGCACCCCTGGTGCAAGTAGCAGAAAAAGGCCTAGTAGGACACATGGCTATGGCCTTGGAGATGGAGCATGGCTCTCCTCCTTCTCTCCTGGGCAGACAGACAAAGGGGTCCCAGGACCATGGGTTCTGGCTCCTCTGGATGATCCTCTGGCAGGACGCTGGTGGGCTGGTTCCATAGCAGATTGTCAGGAGCTATGGCTGTGGCGATGAGAGTGTCGAGGGACCATGTCGATGTCCATATCTTGACACGTTAACTCTCTCTGTATTTTCATGTTCAGGCCCATCCGGAACGTGATCTTGAGTGCCGCCTCATTCCATCCACTCTCTGCCGCCAGGGTCTGGAACTCGAGTGCTGCCCTTCGATCACCCTGCAACAGAGAGAGGAGACGCTCTCTGGCACAGCAGCCATCAGTGCTGTGATCAAGTACCTGGTGGCAATGTCAATGAATCGGGTATAGGATTGAGCATCCTCACCTGTGTGGTACCAGAGTGCAGTTGCCCACTGGAGGGCCCTGCTGCTGTGCAGGCTAATAATCACTGCCACTTTCTGCTGGTCCGTCAACTGGCTGTGGAGCATGAAAAACAGGTTGCACTGGAGGAGAAATCTCTTACAACCCTCGGGTTTGCACTATAGTGCTCTGGGAAAGTGACAACGCAGGTCGCTGGTGTGGGGGTAGCTTCCAGACGCTGCTGGGTCTCCTCGCAGTGGCGCATGGCATAATGGATCTCCTCCAGCCGCTGCATACCGTGCAAAATCTCTTGTTGCTGCTCTCTGTATCTGCTGGTGGATCAACCTGTAATGATCCTTCACTGAATGGAGTCAAGAGCATACAGTTTTGTTGAATGCAGTGGTAAAGTCCACAGGAACACTTCATAAACACGAATCAAAAGGCAGATCAAAAATAGTCTGTAAACAAAACACATAAGCGTCCATGAGCTCAGTTCAAAAAGCAAAGGCACAGAGCATGGTACTAAAAGGGAAACAGGGAGAAACTGGAACACAAAGACTTTGCCCAAAGCTCAGAAGTTATTCAAACATGACAGGGTGAGGGCAGGAGAACACCATGCTCTGGCACAAGGAACTAGAAACAAAAAAACAGAGACAGGAATCACAACAGTGCGCGCCGGGCAAATACAGGAACAAAAATCAAGATGCAAAAGAGACAAGATACTTAGCTTTGAGAAAACTTAGACAAGGATAATCTTGGTGCAGACTGATGTGGCTGGAGCATGTGAGTAGATCTGCACTGCGGAGTGAGAATGAGCATCTTTTATAATCAATCAACATCAACAGCAATCAAACATGGCCGCCAGCATGTGCGCCCGATTTGGTGGGCCTTGTGGGAGATGTAGTTTTGGCCATGAGTTCTCCCACAGGGCATTTCTGGCGCCCTCTGGTGGCCGTGGTTGTGACATACCTTTTCCATATGGGTCTGTAAGTCCTGTGTTTCCAAAATCAGAGCGTGGCTCTGAACGTGGACAGGTATTTGATCACAGTACTGATGGCTGCTGAGAGTGGATGGAATGAGGCGGCACTCAAGATCATGTTCCGGATGGGCCTGAACGTGAAAGTACAGAGATAGTTAACGTGTCAAGATTGGACATCGACATGGTCCCTCGACACTCTCATCGCCACAGCCATAGCTCTTGACAATCTGCTATGCCTTGACAATCTGCTATGCCTGTGAATAAACAGATAAGTGGATAAGTGAATGAATGTGAGAAACTGAAAGGATGTATGGAAATGAAAGGAGATTTTTGTGAGTAACCAGAAAAGTAACATATTGGTGTACATTTACACTGTTCACAGTGTAAGCATCCAAGTTGACTTGATGCCACTCTGTAAACTGGTAAGAATCTGGTAGTTGAGGAGACTACCCCCAAGTTGAAATTGAATCTTGAGGGTAAATCTCCAATAAGTTGGTTATTTTTCAGTAACTGCTCATCATGTGCATATAAAAATACTAGTAAGATCTGTGATTGGTAATATGCCATGTCAGTCAGACCACCTTTCTTTGAAAGTCTTTTCCCATAGCAATCTAGCCACTTTTACTGGCTTTTAATATGCTTGTAGTTGCATTTGATGTGGAACATCAGGCTGTCTTGTCATCAGGTGTAAGGGAGTAGTCCGGAGGTGGTATGTAGGAAGCAGATGCAGAGTTTATTAACAGAAGTCACATTGAACACACAAAACAGCTCAGAGGGGAAGCAAACAAAGCAAGAACAAGGAACCTAAACTGTGCTGTAGCAGTAGCGAGTCTTTATCCAAAACTGGGTTGTCCATGCTCCCCACTCTGGCTTCGGACGGGATAACGTCGTCTTCCTCATGAACGTGGACCTCGTGACTTAAACAGGTAAACGCGAGACCTTGCATTGGCACGGGTATCGTCGTCTTCCTCATGGACGTGAGCTTCGAGACTTGAACAGGAACTCATAAGGCTCAGCTTCAGCAGGGATAATGTCGTCTACCTCATGAGCGTGAGCTTCGAGACTTGAACAGGAAAATGTGAGACCTTGCATCAGCACAGGTATCATCGTCTTCCTCATGAACGTGAGCTTCGAGACTTCAACAGGAAAACATAAGGCTAACCTTCAGCAGGGATAACCTCATGAGCTAACCTGTCGTCTACCTCATGAGCATGAGCTTCAAGACTTGAACAGGCGAACACGAGACTTGGCTTTGGCAGGGTCGTCGTTGTCTTGCACCCCAAGACTTGCATTGAGAGCCAATGCGGGCTCACCTACCAAATAAGGAGCAGGTGGATGTGAGCTGGTCAGGTTACCTGCGGGTGGAGCTGTAAATGTACAGTTTTTGCTGTAAAATGTAGAGGCTCTGACACAAGAGTTATCTGTTACTATAGAAACAATAACACATTAGAATAAGTGCATTAATACTATATAAACATAGAATCTGCATTACTGCTGTTATTTTATCAACACCTTCTGAGCAGATTTGACCAGTGCATGGTTTATTCTATAATGGTTTCATGTGTAGCTTATTTTTATTCTGTAGCACTTCTTTTTTGTCAGATATTTCATCAGAAAAACAGTGAGCTGTCTAACATCAAAGCGCTTAAGTCTTTTCTCTCTTTCTCTCTCTTTCTGTGTGTGTGAGTGTGTGTGTGTGTGTAACTGCTGTATTGTCTTGTCAGTAAAAGGTGCTCGGTGACCTGTCTCTTCACCTCTGTGTCCTCCTGTAACAGAATGAATATTACTGTAGGTTGGACTTCCTGTGGAAGAACAAGTTCAAGAAGGAATGTGAGGAGATCGAGACAATGGAGAACCTCAACCGTGTTCTACTGGAGAATGTCTTGCCTGCTCACGTGGCAGAACACTTCCTGGCCCGAAACTGGAAGAATGAGGTGAGATCCTTCTCAAATGCAATTTTATCATCTAGTACCTCAGAAAAGGATTGTACAAGGAAGTGTTTCATTTAGGAATTTAGAACCAATCCAAAGAACTCTTGAGGAAGCCTATTTAAAAGGTTAAAGCACAGTGTAGAGTCCTATAATACTTTCCTTTTCAGAAATGGTTCCAGAAGTTGCCTGTTACTTCCATGCTCAGAACTTCAAACTCAAATCAGAAGAGCTCTTGAGGTATATATTCTAAAATCTGACCATATACACAGAGTTTATGAAGCTAGCTCATAAAGGTGAAAAAAGGCTCATAAAGGTGAAAACTTTGCAGCTCTGACAAAGGTCAAGGCGACCATTTCTATGTTCCATAGCAGCTAACACTATGCTCATAGACCATGTTGATGACCTGGAAAATCACTTGAGAAGAATGAATGTGTGCGTTGTACATGTCCCAGAGGGTGCAGAAACAAGTTATGGGAGACCAGGTCTTTCAGAAAATCAGGTCTCTCTAAAAAACCTAAAAGTAAAAACCTCTAAAAAACCTAAAAGTAACCTTTAACAAAATCAAAACATTGCTATATGAGAAACAAATTTAGTTTTGGCTCATGTACTTAGTGCATGTTTGCATTCATTACAGAGGAGAAAACTTTAGATTTGACATGCCAGGAGATGCCGAAAGTTTATTTATTCAGCAATTTACTGTTGCAGACACCTCAAGTTAGTGAGAACTGTGACTTTTGGTGCCTGATCTGGTTCTCAGAAAATTAATCACAGGCAATGTGAGTGTTCAAATATAAACGCTTCCCATAATTTTGGTTATATTCCATAAATATTACCTATACTTACTTTGGTTACAGTAAATGCTTATTTGGCTTATTTAGCATTTACTTATTTTTGCCTCATATTTTGCCTTTCTCCCAATTTTTTCGAGTATGTTCTAGCAATCAATTTCTAATTTTGTTTATATTTAACAAATAGTTAAGATTGTCACTGAAAACACTGAAAATCTTTTCTTTGTAATTTTTACTGTTAAATAAAACTCCAAATGTATTACACATTACAGTTAAAAAGTTTTATTGCATTTTAGAAAGTGTACCAGTTTTTCTGGAAATGGGGTCTGTACTATTAGAAGTTCAATTGCAAAAATTATTTTATTATTGGAATCCCTTGATAGCTTATTTTTCAAATATCAAAGTACTACACAGCACAGGGCCATGATGTGAATACCTGTCCCTTATGCTGTTTTTGTTCAGTACTTTTTATTCATATTCACCTATAACAACTCATTAGGATTATTGCTACATTATATCATAATTTTATCAATGCAATATTGTATTTTTTTTTCAACATATTTACACACTTATTGATTGATTTTTCTTCATTTATGTACCTTTTTTTAATTAATTTCTTTTCACTTCTTATTGTATTTTTAATTTTATGGCAACTCTCTTGGATAGAACTTTAAAATGTAATAGGTGGGGTGAAATGGAAGGGGGAAAGAAGAAAGGGAGAAATAGGAAGGAATAGGAGTAATTTGGAATGACTTGGAGGAGGAAAGAAAATTTATTAGTTATAATTGCTTAAGCAATTATACTGTAATTCAATCTCCAGTAGCTTGCAGTACCAATTCCCACCACCAAATGCCCCCACATACTGTAGTAAAATGCTGATCCCTATAAAAAAAAGTGTTTTGAACTAAAAGAAGAACTAAAAGAACTAAAAGTTGCCTTTTTGTTACTGAGGTGTGTGTGCATGTGTCTGTGTGTGTGTGTCTGTGTCAGGATCTGTATCACCAGTCCTATGACTTGGTCTGCGTGATGTTCGCTTCCATCCCAGACTTCAAAGAGTTTTACACAGAGTCAGATGTTAATAAAGAAGGCCTCGAATGTCTCAGGCTGCTGAACGAAATCATTGCTGACTTTGATGAGGTGACTCTATATTAAAAATAATTCTAACTGTTGATTAATCTAATAATGTTTTGGGATGGTTACAGCATGCTCTTTCCTATGCAGTTGCTCTCCAAGCCCAAGTTTAGTGGAGTTGAGAAAATTAAGACCATTGGAAGCACATACATGGCAGCTACAGGGTTAAACACCACACCTGAACATGCACAGGTAACAGAGTCAAAATGTTACAAGAGAATAATTGATTATAGGGAAAGTGTGGGAAAGTTGCCACCTCACAGCTCTCCATGTCCACAGGCTTTCCTCAGTGTTCTCTGGTTTCCTTAAGCCTCCTACATGACAATAGGTGGTAATGGGTTGAAAGAAATTGTCCCATGTGTGAAAATATGTGTAAGTAGCTCTCTATTTTATGAAATAGATTATGGTAGGTGGGAGGAAGTAAGAGCGAACCCAAAGGAAGCCCAAATATACTTGGTAGAACATGCAAAAATGAACACAGATAGTAACTCATTCTCAGGATCAAACCAGGGATCCACCTGAAGATGTGAGGTGACAATAGTTCCCACTACACCTCTATGACACTGAAAGCTATTTCACCCAATATATTGTGATCAGAAATATGTACATAAGGAGTTCCATTGAGGTCTATATCATTACTATTATTATAAATAATACATGATAGTATAATATTGTAGTTATTATAATAAAATATAAATATTTGCTTTTATCAGCATCATTCATCTTCTTTCAGATCACTGTTATTTTAATGGCAGATGTTCATTAGTGCAGTGACACTAGGTCACATAGTATCACATGGTATTGGATGTTTGTATTTTTGGAGTGTCAAACCAATATTAGTATTGGTATAGATGCATCCCTAGTAATATTATGTAATCAGAATAACAGAAATCATCAGTCATGGAAAATAAAGTTGATGATTGAACCGAGAGTGATAAAATTACTTTCTATTCTTGACACCTCCTGATCTCAAACCTATTGCATTAAATTATGCACCTGGCTAAATATCTATGTTTAATGGCTTAAAGAGTGTTCATAATTGTGTGAAATTTTGCAGGAGCACGACAGACAGTACATGCACATCGGCATCATGGTGGAGTTTGCCTTTGCACTGGTTGGGAAGCTCGATGTCATCAATAAACATTCCTTCAATGATTTCAAGCTGAGAGTTGGTATGTTTGGAATGAGCCCTGGAAAAATCAGCAGGAAATTGATACTGAGAAATGAAGGGAATTGAGCTGATAGTTATGGCTGTAAAGTCCATTACTCTTGGTAGGCTTCCCTGGACCAGCTACATTATTCATAGGAACCTCTGCTTATTGGATGTAGGACTTCTGGGTTCACATTTCTCAAAATTGGAAAAAGGCATGTGGGTGCTTCTTAGAGCCAAATTTAATTTCAGTGAGTAAAAAGAGCCTTACTGATGAAGCAATTAAAAATGAGAAAGAACCTTCTTTTTTGTATTGATTCTGCACATTTGGAGATGAGCCTGGAAGAAATCCATGACCAAGCTTGCAATTTCCCAGAGCTGAGAGAGTGCTGGACTCAGGCAGCACAGTCAAGTATAACTGGAGGACTTCAGGGGATCTGGCTTGCACTTAAAATACTCATACCTTAGCACTGGCCGATATGTTCTCTTTATTTTTACAGTTTATTGATATGATAAACATAATAATCTGGTCCAGTAAAGGTCTCTCCATTCATATGTCTAGAAATTCATTTTAAAAAGAGCAATGTTAAATCACATAACTGTTATGTCATTTTAGTTTGTTTGCTAAACTAATTAGCTTGCATTGTGAAAGAATAGAATTGGCCAGCATCAAATCAATTCAATTACAACTATTCAGTTAAGACTGGAGATTTGCACATTTTCTATGAAAATTGTTCTTGACTAATTACCACTAATTACCACTTGGGTTAGGGTGTTTAAAAATCAATTAAACTAAATTGCTTTTATGGCCTAACTATAATAAACATAGCACAAAAAATAAGGAAATTTGTGTTTGGTAGATTATTTCTTTGTTGTAAAAATGCTTCTTGGCAATAAATCTTATACCTTTTAAATGGTTCCACATTTGTAAGTAACATGCATTTGTGGGATGAGCAGTGAGTGAGCAATGAGTATGTGGGTTGCACCCATGAAAAATTTGCCAAATCCTCTCTGCCAATGCCAATTGGCATGTTAAATTTTCCAAATGTATTGCCAAGAAGCATTGTTACAACAAAGAAATAATCTACCAAACACAAATTTCCTTACTTTTTTGTGCTATGTTTAGTATTTCTGGCCAACTAGTACTTTTGTTTAATTTGGGCTAACAGTTGTATAAAAAAAAAACACCCTTTATCAGTGTTGAAGCTAAACATGTGTTTCTCTGCCTATACAGGTATTAACCATGGACCTGTGATCGCAGGTGTCATCGGAGCCCAGAAACCACAATATGACATCTGGGGCAACACGGTGAATGTAGCAAGCCGAATGGACAGTACAGGAGTGCTTGGGAAAATACAGGTTTGTGCAACTCCCTTAGGAAATGTTACATCAAGCCTTTCTTTGTGCATCTATAGTAGTACAACTGAAGTGAACAGAGCAGTATCATTGAGCAAGTGCTGCGACTCGCAAGAACTGTTTAGACCAAGTAAAATGCATGTGCTAGTGCTCACCCAAATGAAGTTCTCTTTCTCTCTCATATCCATCTTTTTTTGCACACTTACGGCACTGCATCCTGCAATTCACAGCACATTAATACTGCACTATACACTGATACTGGTAGTGGAATCAGTGCCTTCTTTTTGAACTGTATATTTAACATGGGATATGCTTTAATGAATTGATGCCAGACTGCGCATACATGCACATCTAAAATGAGTAGGATTTTTTTTTTTTTAAAGAGTGAGAGAGAGAGAGAGAGAAAACCAAGAGCAATTTCATGGATTTTATTCCTCAAGAATATGCCATTATGCTGCAAAGCCTTTAAGCCATTGTGTTTGTGTAAAAAATAAAAAAGTACAATTTCTTTTCATATTTATTTCTTCCAAGGTGACAGAGGAGACAAGTCGCGTATTGCTAACACTTGGCTACATATGCTCATGCCGGGGAATCATCAATGTCAAGGGCAAAGGGGAGCTCAAAACCTACTTTGTCCATACGGAGATGTCCAGGTCGCTTTCACAAGGGAATGTGATGCCGCTAGCTGATGAGCTCAACAAAGTCAATTAATAACATCAAATGCCAGAGACGCTTGTAAATAACTTTGCCTTTTCCTTTAGATGTATGATCTTGGATGTACAGTACTGTGCATAAGTCTTAGGTACCCTATTGTTTTTAGGTACAACTTTTGTTATTGATGTTTTTTTGAGATCTGCATTATTGAATCAGTACAAAAAGTTTTTATATTTCCAAATGTTACTTTTCCAACAAAAAAATGAAATGTTACCTGAAAACATTTCTGTCAGTAACCAAAGCAACACATTACACAAAAGACCAAACAAAAACTATAAGAAAGGCTGCTGGGTTTTGCATACAAAAAAAGATGCAAGTGTGACAGTCAAAGACTCCAGAATATTCTGGAAGCAGATTCTCCAAGACGCTCAGTAAAACTTACCAGTTAATTTCTGTATAGTACTATGCAGAAGTCGTAGGCACATACAGAGATTTGCTGTAAAGCAAAGATGCCTTCGAAAATAATTAATGTTTCTACATAAAAGAAAACACTATTAAGTGTCCTGGCCTAAACAGTAATAAACAAAAAGGAAGTCAGTATTTGGTGTGTCTTTTTCTTAAACAGTGTCCCCAGGTAAAATGTGTGCAGTTTTATAAAGAAATTAGCTTTCAAGTTTTACTGAGTGTCTTGGAGAATCAGTCACAGCGTTTCTGGAGACTTTAACTCACGCTTCTTTTTTGCATGCAAAACCCATTATGTTTTTAATTTGAAAAGTTATGTAATGTGATGCTTTCACTAGTGACATTTTACACAAACATTTTTGTGTAACATTTATATTTTCATTTGAAAAATTATCTTTTTAATATTAAAATATAAAGTACTGTCCTGACTCAATAATGCAGAACTCAAAAAAAATAAATAACAAAAGTTGTACAAAAACAATAAGTTAAGACTTTTGCACAGTACACAGTAGTGATAGCATTCTGGTAGTTTCTCATAAGCAGGGTTTGTACACACATGTAAGTACAGTAGCAATTATTTTGTAAGAAAACTAAATACAACCAAAAAAGTGTTTTGATGTATTAATGCCATTGTTTATTTCTTTCATTTTGTAAAAAATATTTAGTTTTCTTTTTTGTAAAAAAAAAAAAATCATTAAAATTTATATGTACTTCTGATGATCTCGTTCTTTAAATGGTTACCCCACAAGTGGCTGAGATAAGAGCTTTTAATATAAGGTGTGTCTGTGTAATAAAAAAAAAAATTATTTTCAAATCTTCATTTGAAATACACTGCCGAATCTCATAGCCAAATTTATCTTTTGTTCCTTTGTCATTCCACTGTTGAATAGCCCAGGTACAGCCCGGATCTTTTCAATGTCCTTCAAGGCTCAATGTGGACCCTTTTATAATAACCCTTGATTTTTTTTTTATTTAACAAACAATTGGGGCTCTAAATGTCTGCTGCTAAAAAGATCATTTCATAGAGAATGGTATGAAAAACATAAAACATCCAGTGAGTAACAGATGTGGATCAAAAGAAAAAGAAAAGCATTTCAGAAGGCACAGCACATCAAAAAAGTTCACTCTGTGTGTGAATGGTTTCTTAAAATGTATGGATGAAAAACATGACTTTCTACAGTTCGTCCACAGCAAATGAAAATCTAGAAATTAAAATAACAAACTCATAATTTAACCATAACTCATCATATACCCTTAGTTTCCAGTTTATTAGGTGGAATTATTTTGCTCATAATCAGAAAATGAACCATTTCAGTTAACATTTGGCTGTTTCTTTAAATAAAACTGTTATTATTTTTTATGGACTGTGGTGGAGGGTGGCTAACACATGCATAATAAAAGGGACCATACAAAGTCTGAACTGAGCCCGAAGAGGCAACGTGAGCCAACCCTCCTGTGGACCCACCACCCGCAGAGGAAACCACTGGGGATGGGTGTAATGTGGATTGGGTGGTGGTCCCACCCAACAGTCATGTCTTCCAATGAGGAAGGTGAGGCTGAGGACTCTGAGGTGGACTCGCCCATCACCCGGGCCAAAGTCACTGAGGTGGTCTGCAAGCTGCAAGTGGTTGAGTGGTGAGATCTGCCCAGAATATCTCAAGTCTCTAGATGTGGTTGGGCTGTCTTGGTTGACACACCTCTGTAACATCGCGTGGTGGTTGGGGACAGTGTCCCTGGAGTGGCAGACCAGGGCAGTGTTCCCCCTGTTTAAGAAGGGGGACCGGAGAGTGTCTTCCAACTACAGGGGACTCAGACACTTCTCAGCCTCCCCGGGAAAGTTTACGCCAGGGTACTGGAGAGGAGAATTCGGCCATTAGTCGAACCTTAGATTCAGGAGGAACAATGCGGTTTTTGTCCTGGCCCAGGAACACTGGACCAACTCTATACCCTCCAGAGGGTGCTTGAGGGTTCATGGGAGTTTGCCCAAGCAGTCCACATGTGTTTTGTGGATCTGGAGAAGGCATTCGACACCAACACTACAGGAACATGAGGTGAGGCATAAGCCCACAAAGGGTGGCTGTTCCAGATGGAGTATCAAGTAAAATCATGTGCTGACCAGTTCACAGGAGTCTTTACCAAGATATTTAACAGCTCTCTGTTACCCTGGTTAGTCAGCTACCATCATGCCTGTTCCCAAAAAAAGCCTGTTCCTCAGGATCTAAATGACTCCTGACCAGTCTCACTCACACCAGCGATGATGAAGTGCTTCAATAAACTAGTCCTACACCATATCAAATCCAGCCTACCTACCTCCTTTGATCTTCATCAGTTTGTCTACAGTACTAACAGGTCCACTGCACTGCACCACCTTTCTCGTTAGTTAATAAAATTATACCTTTTATTATAATCTGAGTGGGAGTTTGTTTTAATCCAGCAACTGAATCCCTGACAAAACTTGAGCCACGAGTTAACTTTTGAGATTTGTAATTGTTGATATCAGATGGTTATTGATTAAAAGTAAAATGTTTTTACCTGATTCCCCAATTTATGAATGAATCAGATGGTGCCCCACAATTATCTATTTTGATTATAACTTTTTATTATAATTATAATTAGAATTATTATCCTTATTAAATCTGTGGTTGGAGAAACCCAGAATTTGCTAGTTCTGCTACACCAGTAATCTCACCAGTACACCCTTATAGTACCCATCAAGGTACTACATTTATCCATTTTTGTCTCTGCTCACTGCCCTCCACCATATCCTATTAGCAGGGACAGAACCCATTTGTAAAAAAAAATCCAGGTGTTAAACATGAGTGAATAAGAGATAGAGAGTGAGTGAGAGAGAGAGAAAGACACAGAAAGAAGCCAGGTTCATGAGGTGCTCTGCATCTAAATAAAGAGTCACTTATATGGTGGTGCTGATTGTAATGATACTTAATTAACATTTATTGATCCAACAATTCAATAATTTTTCCAACTCTGGAAAGACATCAGGACGGAGGATTTTGCAGTTTCTCAGAAATAGAACTAATTATGGATTTGTATCTTACTAACATCAAGAGACAGAAAATAAAGTGAGGCTAATGAGGGAGAAGATGTTTATAGTTGCTATAAGGTGAGTGATAATAACAGCTTACTATAGCAATTATGTAGCCATTATGACAGCTCTGACTCAATTATTTCACATCACACAGTAAGGCTACACCTCGCAAGATCCAGTACTCAGGTGGCTGAGTGGTCTTCAAGTCTACAGCTGCTATGTAGTTCAAGTCTGTCCTCACAGGCTTCTTATAAATGGGGCAGGAGTAGAAGCGAGGGTCCTTCACACCTGAGAATCAGCCAAACAGAACATGTTATTTCCTTACATATTCTTACATCTTACATATTTTAACAGTATGCACATGCAGTTCATTAACATTTAAAAGTCTAAGATTTAAAACCTGTCAAAGACATTTTACAAACTGAAGGCCTTAGTAACTGTTAACCATTACAGTTTAAGATAAAAAAAAACATTCCTAAATGGATTTTTTCTCCAATTGTTTTTAAACCTAATCTCTATCTACACACTATCCCTACACACTGTGCAGTTCCCTTTAAATAAAAAAAAGAAAAGACATCATCTTTAATATTTCAGTTTATTTATCAAATAAAGTCAAGTGAATAATGAGGCAACATTCAGCAGTCTGTAAGGTGTTGTGCTGTGCCCCAGTCTGATGCTAGGGGGCTGCGGCAGCGTAGTTCTCCCAACAGGAGAACTCAATCTCCCAACAGACCCCAGGGCAATTTAGCGCAACGAGAGACATCGGTGCCTTGGCCTATTTAAAAAGCCTCTTGACCCGGTGCTCTCCTCGCTTCTTTCAACCAATTTCCCAGTACATAACGCTACAGCGTGAGGTAATAGGTCTCCGTTTTGTAGAGAGGAAACCACGACGTGGGACTTTGGTCTGAGGTAATATTGTACGGACACTTTCCTATCTTTACCTTTGCTTTCTAATCGAGCACTACGCTCTCTCTGCTGCTCCGGCAGCTCCACTATTACTGACACTTCAGTGTATAGTAATTGGTCTCCTCTTTGTAGAGAGGAAACCACAGGGTAGGACTTCGGTCTGAGGTAATCTAGTAGGAACACTCATATCTTTTCCTTTGCCCCTTACCTGTCGCCCTGAGCAGCGGCAATCTTTCCCCTTTGCTATAAACCGCTACGGTGACCTTTGCTATAAACCACTAGGGCAACCTTTGCTATAAACCACTAGGACAGCATTTGCTATAAACTGCTACGGCTGTCTTTACTGCAAACCGCTACGTTGTTTCAGTTCACCCCTTTGCATTTATTTTTCCTTTATTTCTCCTTCTGTTAGCTGGGTTGAGGGATAACAGCCCAGCCTATTCCACTTGGGTCCAGCCTCTCTGTCCCTGCCAGTGATAAACAGCAACAACATTTTCACAATGCCTACCTGCACGTACAACGCAAATCAAAATGTGTGTTAAAATGAGATAAACAACGATTAAAAAATGTAATCATGTGACAGCTATATTTTTTTTTCTTATTTTACTCCTAGAGCCCGCTCCCCCATTCCTGTCAATGTTCAGGAACCCCCCCCCCAGGATCGTAGGTGTTTCATAGAGTGTAGTGTCTATAAAATGCCTAACATGAGGTGCAACCAAACACAAGAATTTCCAAATGATTACCAAAATTTTCTCATAACCAGGTGACATATTTCCTCAAATTTTAATAGAGCTTTTGTGTATGAGAAAGCTTCTGACAGCTAAAAGCTGCTTTTTTCATCAGAACTCTTTTTTTTATTCATTTTTATGTTTGGTTTATCATCACAGCAAATGTGCTCTTAATTTACATTAAAAGAGCCTTTAAAATCTTCAAACTTTACAATGCACCTGCAGACACCACAAAATACGTTTATGAGAATCTATGGGTTATTCTCAAGAGGAAAACCAGACCCAACAACAAAGAAGAGCTGACAGCAAGCATCAAGGAAATCTGGCCTTCCGTAACTCCACGTTGCATCAAGGCAACTGAAACACCTGTCATTTTAGTGTGGGAGGTTTCATAGCTAAATTGGACCAGCCTGGTGGCCAATCTTCATTAAT
>JAOVYV010000045.1:2283309-2296719 GCA_025674545.1 Hassar affinis | reverse complement strand
CCCCACCCGGGGATCGAACCCGGGTCCTTCTTGCTGTGAGGCGACAGCGCTATCCACTGCGCCACCGTGCCGCCCGCCCTGGTATTTTTCCTCAAAATTTCTAATCAAAATGAATACATGAATGAATAAATGAATGTGTATTCTCTGGAGGTTTTTGGTAGACATTTTGCAGCATTTGGACAGAACTGTTTGATAGAGCTTTAGAAACATGCACATTCATACCATGTCAGCCTTTTTGTTGGCAACCTGCAGCTCCTTTTCCTTCACCTCCAGCTCTTTGCTGAGAGCAGCGACCGATTCAGAGGCTTCTTTCAGCTTCTGAAGGCCAGTGTTCATGCTGGAAAGAATTCATGAAACTGTCTTAGGAATGTCTTACTTAGTCCTCAAAACACTAAGTGTCTAAAGCTGAAGGTTTCCCCAAGGGTTCTTTTCATAGTCCTAACTTAGTTTTACATGGAACCCACTGTGACACCAAAATATCTTAAAAACTTTAACATGTTCCACAGAATTCATATCAAACAACACTTAATGGTTCTGTTTTATTCCAAACAAATGTTTACTCAGTTGACAATTATTACTCAAGAATACTTTTTTTAATCTGAATATCCTGCAAAACACGTTTCCTTTGATTTTTATCATATTATTCAGTTCCCAAGATCAGATCAGATTCACTTTTCTGTCCAGATATAGTGAGTGTCTGAAGATATAGTCATTGCCACTGGTGTAATCTCTAGATATTTACACATGAAAATATAAAAAAATATTTGCCTTTTAGATAAATGAAAGGTTAACCAAGTGACCCTACATAGCCATGTATATAATGTTAATAGGTACCTAGGAAGCTACCACCCCAATTCCAAGGAAGTTGGAACATTGTGTAAAACTTAAATAAAATAGCATACGATGATTTGCAAATCCTTTTCAACCCATATTCCATTGAATACACTACAATGACAAGATATTTAATGTTCCAGCGGATAAACTTATTGGTTTTTGCAAATATTCACTCATTTTGAATTTGATGCCTGCAACACGTTCCAAAACAGTTGGGACAGGGGCATGTTTACCCCTGTGTTCACCCCTGTGTATCACCTTTCCTTTTAACAACACTCAATAAGCGTTTGGGAACTGAGGACACTAATTGTTGAAGCTTTGTAGGTGGAATTATTTCCAATTCTTTCTTGATGTACAACTTCAGTTAGTCAACAGTCCAGGGTCTCCGTTGTCGTATTTTGCACTTCATAATGCGCCACACATTTTCAATGGGAAACAGGTCTGGCTACAGACTGCTCAAGCAGTTGTTCACAAAGTGATGAACCTTGCCCTATCCTTGTTTGTGAACGACTGAGCCTTTAGGGAATGCTCCCTTTATACCCAATCATGACACTCACCTGCTTCCAATTAACCTGTTCAACTGTGGAATGTTCCAAACAGGTGTTTTTTGAACATTTCTCAACTTTCCCAGCCTTTTGTTGCCCCTGTCCCACCTGTTTTGGAATGTGTTGCAGGCAACAAATTCAAAATGAGTGAATATTTGCAAAAAACAATAAAGTTTATCCATTTGAAAAATAAATATCTTGTCATTGTAGTGAATTCAATGGAATATGGGTTGAAAAGGATTTGCCAATCATTGTATTCTGTTTTTATTTGTTTTACATGTCCCAACTTCATTGGAATTGGGGTTGTAGATACTGTGAAAATTTTTATTAATAAACACTAGTACATTAAGGGGTAATAATTTGCAGTGCATGTACCGGTTAGCGAGGGTCTGAACTTCTGAATGCTTCTCTTTGTAGATGCCCTTGTAGCCCTGAATGAAGGAGAGGTACGACTTTGGTGTGATGTGAGTCGAGCGCCGATATCGCTGGAAATACTCTACACACTTTTCAGCTACCCCATCTTGGAAGGAACCCATGCACTTCACCAACTCCTGTTTCACCTGTGGCGAGCAGTCGATATCGTACGTGGATAGAAAGTGCTCGGAGACTGAAAAAATTATATGAAACCTGCGGTCAAATTACAGTTTTTTCATTTTTGCCCATTTCCCATTGGCATCCCACACTATGTTCAGTTGCTTTATTGGTTTAACTAAAACTATGTAGTGAAATTCATGTATATGTAGGCCACATCTCTATTCTGCATTTTCTGTCTCCAACTCTTACCTGCAGTAACTAACATTATCCCTATCCTCCAAAAGGGCCATCTGTCTAAAGTACACATCCTTGCAGATTTTATCCATGTCCTATAACACATTTGTAGGCTGTAACCTGTTTCCCACTCCACCACCACAGGTCTAATACCATGCCAACCCTATCCCCGTAGGCACAGTCTCTATCTACAACCCATACTTCAATCAATATCTCCATTCACTTGCTATGCACCCCATTCCATCACCATAACTCCCCCCAAACTTTAAACTACAGTAAGTCCTATTTTCATCTCTGCTTGCTGTGTACCTTATCATAGGTTCTACCTCCATCTCCACCCCACCTTTATCTCTGCCCCATCCCATTCAATGCTGAATTATCAAGAAGATTTGTTAAATAAGCATATATCTGCTTAAATAGTGTCACACTAAAGTGCAGCAATGTACATATATAAATCTTAGCAGACCTGCTACAAGGGCATCCTTAGGCCAGCGGCTGAACCAGTCCATGGTGCATCCTGAGATGAGGGCAGGAAACTTTAATGCTCTGTTGCGGAACTTTTCTCCCACTGGTGAAAAGCATAGCACCACATGCAGGTTCTGCCTTACACGGCTCATAAAGAAGTCACGCAGGCTCTCATTGGTGGGAGCTCGCCGGGGAAATTCCCGTTTCATGACTGGTACAAGGTCACTGAGGATTTCATCCATCTCATCACGTGCAAAAAGGTTGGACACCTGCAGAGAACACAATGTTTCCTGAGTCACTTTAGTGAAATAATCATGTACACAATGGAATCCCATGCAGGGCTCTGTGCCTGTTAGTCCCAGTGAAGGATGTAAAGGAAGCATGGAATCTGTGTCTCTCAGTCCCAGTAAAGGAAGTGAAGGAGTCATGGACTGTCTGCCTATCAGTCCTAGTGACAGAAGTAAAGGAGGTGTGATGCGTCTCAGTCCCAGTGAGGGAAATAAAGGTGTCTGTCATTCGTCGTAAAATGAACTGAAGGAGAGAATGGGGTTTATACCCATGGTCTGTGTCTGCCATTTGCAGTAAAAGAAGTGACAGTAAAGGATGTGAAGGAGGCATGGGGGCTGCATGCCAGTACCAGTGAAGGAAACAAAGGAGGCTTTAGGTCTGTGCCTTTGAGTCCTAGATAACAAAAGTGAAGGGGATGTGAGGTCTGTGTACTAGTGAAGTGAAGGAAACAAAAGAGGGTTTGGGTCTGTGCCTGTGAGTCCTGGATAACAGAAGTGAAAGAGGCATGAGGCCTGTGTCTGTCAGTTTCAGTAAAGAAAGAGGAGTCCTGGTCTCTGTGCTTGTCAGTCCTAGTAAAGGAAGTAAAGAAAGCAGGCCATCGTGTGGTCTGTTCCTGTCATTGCCATGAAAGGAAGTGAAGGAGGCATGGATACTGCTTGTCAGTAAAAGAGCAGAGAATCCTGAGTCTATAAGTAACATGGAACATGGGCTCAGTGCTTGTTACTCAGTAAAGAAGGCATGGCCTCTACTGATCTTCCAGAAGAAAGGATGAGCTCTGCAGATCTCAGTAAAAGAGTAGTGTCTATTAGTAAAAATCTTTGTAAAAATGGTGTGGTCTCTGGGCTGGTCTGTCCCAATAAAAGTACAAAAAAATTAGTGAAGCAACATTTAACTAAACTGTTTGGTTTAAATAATGCTTGCAAAGCTTGAATAAAATATAAAATAATTACCATATCATATTAGTGTTAGATAAATTATGAAATAAAAACAGCTTGACTTTTCCCAGTGCTGAATTGTACAAGTTAAAAAAGCTGTGCGATTATCATCCGGAGATCGCGAGTTCGAATAAGGGCTTCAGAAAAAGTGGCTGACTCAGCCAGGGTTGCGAGATGATAAACAAGCTTTAACCCACAACCTATCACTACATTATTTGTCTTCCCACTTCATCTCTAAATTCTATATTCTCTGTGTATTTTTCCTCTGTCCTTCTCTTATGTCTGTATCTTGACTGTGTGTGTGTGTGTGTGTGTGTGTGTGAATGTGCGGGAGTAAAGTGTGTAGACTTTGTGTATCTAGAATGATGTGATTAAGGCCAGGGTCACCACCTTTCACCTCATGATTATTTAAGAGTGTGTGTTTGTGTGTATGTAAGAGAGAGAGAAAGAGAGACCTCTCCAGATGAGAGCACGTTGTTCATGTACTCGAGGAAGGCTTCGTCTTTAATCTCATTGTCAGTGAAGATAAAGGTAACACCTCGTCCCTGCTGCCCTGATATCCTGTAGAGTGCCTTCAGATCCTCCATCAGGTTAGCAGTGTTATAGGACCTTCATATGCCAAAAATGAAGTAACATATCTTTTTACATTCATTGTGTACCATTTAGATTTTGTCATCATTCATTCCTTAATTCATTCCATCATTCATTCAATCCTACAGTCCTTCAATCCTTCATTTATTCCTTCATTCCTTCATTCATCCCTTCATTCATTCAGGCAGCCCTGGGCTTGTTGTTAAGGAGCCAGACTTGTGACCAGAAGCTCACCAGTTCGATCCCTACAACCAACATGACATGACTGAAGTGCCATTGAGCCAAAGCACCTAACCCCCAACCCCCAACCCCCAGTCAACATGGATGGGGCTGCCCAATGCTCCAGACTAGTGTGCTCACCTCACCAGTGGGTGTTTTTCACTACATGGATAGGTTAAAGGCGAAAGACAAATTCCTCTGCGTGCAAGCACAGTAGGTCAATACCTCACTTTCACTTTACTTCATTCATTCATTCATTCATCAGGAAGCATTTGTTTCTAATCAGAATTGACTGGGACACTGAGTGTGAGATTTAAAAAAAAATTTCAACTTACAGCTATTAAACAGATATGTTTATGTACTAAATCATTTAAACAGCCTACAGAATTGGGATTAATAATAGAGCAGGTGTGTTTGGTGGCTGCCTCACCGGGTCAGTGTAATCTGAAACGTTGTATAGCCAGCGATGAAAGATGCCAGTCTCGTCAGACTCTGCTTGCCGGAGCCGCCCACACCAACTAAGAGAGCATTCCCACGGGGGGTTCGGATTATCCGAGACACCTGAGACAGAGAGAGGGCAAGAGAGATAAAGAGTGAGAGTGAGAGAGAGATAGAGAGAGAGAGAGATTTCAATTCAAGTCATAATCAAAGTTGCTTGTTGGCATGCAAACATTTGGGCTGCGCAACTTTTGTTCATTCCAAGTAAGCCAATATTCCCCAAGGTAACGTCACAGGCTGCATTTAAATAACTTTTAAGCAAAGAATAAAATACTGGGGATGGAAGGGGTGGGGTGTTTTGTTTGTCATGTTAGAGGTAAGTAATCAGTGGTAGCCATAGATTATGTGAAAGTAAATATGAATTATCAGCTACTGTAGAAACTATATTATATTAGAAGAAGCACATGCATGCCAATTCTAGAGTTTTTTATCTAGATTTTGTAATATCTTTATCTCTGTGTACCTTGACCAGGTGGACCATGGCGTCAGTGAAGAACACGAGGTCCATGCCAGCTCCGCGAATGTGCTCATTATACAAGTCCAGGAACATGTTCAGTCTGTCACACAAGTCACCAAAGGAAGCGATGGGCTCATACACTTTAGGAGTGTCGACATTTGTTTCCTCTGGTTCTTCCCCTGTTTAGACACAATCCATCATAGCTGAAACCATCTAATTAAAGCTAGCAAGAGCTGCTTATGAACAGACAGCCATATAAAGCAGAATGTTAAGATCTACACTAGACTGGAGATTGCATTTGTTTGTACCAAATTGATTCTGATAGTTTTGTGTCTGGTTACGGTGGTACCTGTAGCCTCGGGTGCATCCCGGAGAAAGTCCACAAAGTAGGCATCCTCTCCGACTTCCACTGCTGTGCAAGCCTCAATGCCTAGCTCTTGCTGTGCCAGGTCACTCAGCGTCTGATCAAACCAGGCCACGTCGTCGGGGCTTGTGAAGCGGTCGGCAATTACACATTTACACTCATGCTTCCATAGATGCAGGAGGACCTTGAGGATTGACAGTGAATAAGGGGTCAATGATAAAAGCTATAACAGGGGTGTGGTCATTGCCACTGGCCCTTCCTTTGCTCACTGGGGGTTAAGCACTAAGAATTGCATAGCTAGAGTTTCTATAAAAATTCCATCCATCTTCTATCTCCCATTATATACTATCCTACCCCAAACTATCTGATCATATCCCATGCTACACTATTTTAACCTATTATATCCAAGCCGAGCCAGTCCTATCCCAATATATATAATTTCAAACAATATATACAATTTCCTATCCTATTCCCTCTCATCCCATCTTATTTTCAGTGCTAGGCAGAGAGAGGATGGTGGGTTTCCACTGATGAGTCATTCCTTTAAGGGAGTTGCCCTTACCACTATACCCAGCCTTGCTCACTGTGGATTAAGGCACAGATGATTGGTTCTATAGAAATATATAGCTGATTCTTCTAAAGAAATTTTAATTATTTATTTATTAATTCATTACATTATTATTATACATTATTAATTATCATTAATGCTTTAATAAAATGCCTTTCCATTCTGTCCTATCCTATCCTGTCCTATCCAGTCCCACCTTGTGGCTTTACTCTGGGTTTTCTCTCTTTTCATATTTCTTTGTTAAGAGATCATTTAAAAAATACTATTTTTCACTCTGAAAACATGTGTTGTAAATAAAGCTTAAATTTTTAGTAACAACTCTTTCTATCAGACATTACATTAGGTGAATGGACCACGTCAGCTTTGACATTCAGCAGACCCTGCCAGATGCGGGAAAGGTCACGTAGGTTGAAGATATAATGAAAGTTGGCTGGTGTTGGCAGCATCTTCAGCTTGGTGGTCTGCCAGAGGTGTCGGGTCAGTGGTACAAGATGGGCAACAGCATCCCTCACAGCCTCTGTGAAACCTCGGCGGGAGCAGAAGTGACCTGTACCTATCACTCCTGTGTAAAACAGAAATAGAGTGTGTGAAATAAAATTGAGAGAAATAGTTAATTATGTTCTCTTGAGTGAGTAATCATGATTCTTCATCTGCCAATCTGATGGAAGAGTCTGGGTTTGGCAGTTACCAGGAGAACGGTACTTGTCTGACTGCATTGTGCCAAGTGTAAAGTTTGATGGAGGGGGATTATGGTGTGGGGTTGTTTTTCAGGAGTTGGAATCTGTGCCCCTTAGTTCCAGTGAAAGGAACTCTTATTGATTCAGCATACCAAGAGCTTTTGGACAATTTCATGCTCCCAACTTTATGAGAACAGTTTCCTTCCTGTTCCAGCATGACTTCACACAAGTACACAAAGCAAGGTCCATAAAGACATGGATGGGCGAGTTTGGTGTGGAATAACTTGGGATGAATTAGAGCAAAGGCCTTCTCGTTCAAAATCAGTGTCTGACCTCACAAATGCGCTTCTGGAAGATGGTCAAAAATACCCAAGCTGTTATAGCTGCAAAGGGTGGGCCAATATCATATTAACCCCTATGGATTACAGTGTATCATAAAAGTATATGTTTTCATGGGACAACACTGACAAAATGAAACTTTGACACAATGAAGAGTAGTCTGTGTGCAGCTTGTATAACAGTGTAAATTTATTCTTCCCTCAAAATAACTCAATATACAGCCATTAATGTCTAAACCACCAGCAACAAAAGGTTGATTTTTGTTTGAAAGTTGAAAGTTTCAACATGGCACTTCATGGCAAAGAACTCTGAGGATCTTAAAAGATGAATTGTTGTGCTACATGAAGATAGCCACAAGAAGATTGCCAACACCCTGAAACTATCCACCAGCTCTGTGGTATCATCATGGAGAAGTGGAAAAGCATTCCAGTGGCAACCTGTAAAGCTCTGGTAAAGGCAGAGTCTCCATGCCCAGGAGAGTTAAGGCAGTTCTGGAAAATATTAAATATGAAAAAATTGTGGTCACACAAAATATTGACAGTTCAGGAACTTTCACTAAGGGGTGTACTCACTTTTGTTGCTGGTGGTTTAGACATTAATGGCTATATATTGAGTTATTTTGAGGGAAGAATAAATTTACACTGTTATATAAGCTGCACACAGACTACTCTTCATTGTGTCAACCCAACAGCTATAATGTTAATAAGCATTTGAGATATCCTCATCTTAAATTGTAGTGTGTTCTGTATTTTCCTCTTTCTGCAAATGTATTATTTCACTGTGCTGCAGAATAAAAGCTTGTATATACTGACCAAAGATCTTGTCAATAGAGGTGTTGGAGGGTAAAGTGCAGTTAAAAATGCAGAACTGCCTCTTGAGCCTCTGAGGAATGTCATTGCGTCCTCCACCCGGGTGAATCATGGCCGCCAAGAACTGGATGTCCACCACGTTGGTGAACTCACCAGGTTTCTCCAGGTTATAGAAGCCCCTTTGCTCCATCATCTGGCGTACAATCTCATTTGTGACCTTCAGCAAAGGAGAAAGTATATGGAGAAAATTGTACAACCTTGTTATACATTGACCAATGTTTTTGTCAGAACATTTTTGTCCTAACAACAGCAGTTGCAAAATTGCTGCAAATAAGGACGGAACTCCTGACATAGATATTAGACTAAACTAATGAATTTGAAAATGCCTTACGGACTATTCTGTCTATGAAAATGCAGAGATATTTGAATGCCATTTGAAGATTTTATTGAAATATACCAGAGCCTACCTGGTCTCCCCACTCATTGATGACAGGCATGTTGATGTCATCAATGAATATGGACATCTTCTTGCCTGCTGGAGGACCATATGTGGTACCCATGCGCTTGTCTAGGTAGCTTTCTACGGAGCGCTGGCAACCCATAAATAACCAATTAAAATCTCATTGAAATTCAATAAAAATTTTCAACACCTGTGTTCAAGGGGTAATCAATACAAGCAAAGCTTAATGTAAAGGTAACAGGTATAACCCAGTAGTTCATGTTTTTTGTTTATTTGTAATCATATCTAGCATGGGTGGTTTTAACCTTTACCTAATATCTCATGAAATAAATGACTAAAAAAAGAGAGCACAACAGCGCAAGGAACCTGGAACATAAGTGGAGTGGTAGCTGAAGAGAAGTTAAGGTTCTTAGTGATGTGTGATTCTGGGTCATATTTGGACAAGAAGCTCTTAATGATGACCGTCTTAGCAGTACCCTGCTCTCCAATCAAGAGAACAGCCTGGAAGACATAAAAAGGTTGAAATTAATAAAAAAAAAAAACTTTCAGATTCTATAGCAGTTTGTTTCAAAATGGATTTTTAAATGATCAAAATACAAATTTCCATTTCCAGAAAAGTTTGGACACATAAAAATGCATTAAAATCTGAAATCTGTAATTTATTAATTCAGTTTGAGACCTTTCAGTGTTTTCAACGACAAACTTAATTCTATTTGTTAAATATAAACAAATTTAGGAATTGAACACTGCAAAAAATAAGACTGAAAAGTTATACAAGTAACACTAGAAAGTCCCACAATTAGCTTTAACTGATAACACTTCAAGATTGAGCAAGGATGGGTCATTGTTCACCAATTTGTGCCAAAGTTCATAAGAGATTTGTTGATAATGTTTCTACCGCCCTCAAGCGGTATTGTTTGAGAATCCGTCATGTTGTTGTGACGGACATAGCCACATGAGCTCGGGAGTACTTTGGAAAATCACTGTCACTTAACACAGTCCCCCACTGCAGAAATGCAACCTGAAACTGTATTTTGCAAAGAGGAAGCCATATGTTAAATTTGTGCAGCAACACCACTGAGTTCTCTGGGCCCAAAGTCATCTGAGATAGACTGAAAGAGAGTGGAAACATGTTCTCTGGTCAGACAAGTCCACATTTCCACTTGTTTTTGGAAAAAAAAGAATGTCAGATTCTATGTCTATTTCAGAAGGACAATGCCAGGTCCCAGTCTGCATGAGTTACAACATCATGGCATGACTGGCCTGCATGCAGTCCAGATCTGTCTTCTATTGAAAATGTATGGCACATCATGAAGAGGAGACTCAGAAAACAGTGACCCTGGAATATTGAGCAGTTCAAGTCTTGTACTGGGCAAAATTTCCATTTACAAATGTGCAACAATTATTATTTTCAATTCCCAAATGATTCAAAGGTATAATTAAAAAACATAATGTGACCCAGTGGTAAACACGCCTCTGTCCCAATTTTTGTGTATTACAGGCATCAATTTTTAAATTTGTTTATATTAAACAAATAGAATGAAGTTCATCACTACAAACACTGAAAATATTTTCTTTATCATTTTGTCAGTTAAATAAAGTGAAAATAAAGCTTCAAGTGAATCAATTTACAGATTTCAGTTTTTATTACATTTTAAGAAAGTGTCCAAACTTTTATGGAAATGGGGTTTGTAAATTATTTCTTCATCTTGATTAATAATATTGATGGAAATAGACCATGCTTCATTATCATAGACCTTGCTGAGCTTCTCTCACCTTGCCCTGCTTACTGATGGTCTGAATAAGGAATTCTGTGCACACATTGTCCACGTTGGGAACCAGGATAGAGCCATAATCTGGTGTTGAGTCTGGTGGATAGATATACTCCTCTACACTAAAGCTCCAGTGAACCCACTGACCTAAAAATAGGAAACTCTGGAATAAAGGTTTGACCTCATATCATGAGCTGAAACTGAATTGTTATTACAGGTACTTGTAAAACAATATACCATTTTGGTGAAATACTGTGATTTTGTAGAGACTCTGGTATGATGGAGAACTGCTATGACAGAATACCATACTATAAAGATAGTGGTGAAAGGGAATACTGCGAGAGGTACAGATGGTATACCATTGCAAGGTAAGAGATACTGGTACGACAGAAAACCCTGTTAAGATGGAAATATTGACATGACCACATACTATAATACGTGAAAACATATGTATGACAGAATAAAGTGATATGGTAGAGATACTATTATGAGAGAACATAAATATATCTGTAATAGGTATATAGTGATACTTGTTTAATAAAATAGGAATTGTTATTATCCCTAAGGGGCCATCCACATCACAATGGTGAAATAGAGCTGGTGGACTATCAAGATGCATTTGTATTAAGGTTCATAGTGCTCTTCTGTAGTGTTAGCATAATAATTTTAGCATTTCTTTCTCTGTATGGGACCAGGACATAACTGTCTTTATTTTGGCCCCATTTATCATTGCTGCTGTACATTCCAGAAGAGTAATATCTCAAAAATAGGTAAGAAAAAGAATATGAGCAAGAATGGAAGGCTTGAACCACATTTTCACGAAGGTCCATGGATCTTTGTGTACAGATTGACCCATAATATTAGTGAGGGTATCTTGAATATAGGACCACAAAGCATCGGCCGGACATTCCCAAAACATATGTATATATGCATCAACAGCTGTTGAGGTACATAAATGACAATAAGCGTCTTGTCTATCTTTAAATTTGTACAGAAAGTTTGGAGTAGCATCTGCTTTATGTATGAACTTAAATTGGATCTTTTGGTCAGCTGGAGTTTTTTGAAGTAATAAAACAATTATTCCACACCAAAACCCAACTGGGTTTGACTTTAAATTCAATTTCCCAAAACAAAGACAATGCAGGATTAGAATATGTTTAAGACTGTACATACCATGCTTCTTGATGAAACAATGAGATCTAACCATTGCTATAGAGGATACAGCAGTATTTGGTTAGCCCAGGAGACACCAAAAGCTTTAAGAGCAATCTTAAATATAGAAAAAAGGAAAAACCAGGCAAACTCATCTTTAAGATCTTGAAATCTTTCTCATTAAAGATATTGTATATTTCAGTGTATGTATGTCTTGTTTACACCAAATATTATATACAAATGTTAGTATAGGAAAAGGGGCCTCCCATAATAGTTTCCATCACCTTCCAGGTTCTAAAAGAATGGGCAACTGTAGAACTAAATGATTTTACAAGTTTCTTAGGAATCTCTGAAAAGGGTAAGTCCTAAAGTCTAACAGGATGAACAATATTAGTTTCCAGACTGTGCCATGGTACAGCAGAATCTGCAGTTTTCCAAGCCTAAAATTTTTGGTTCCAAATAAATTTACTCACTGGAGAGTTAAGTTCCTGGCATATGAACTCATGTAGACAAGTTCTTGAAATGTTCTCGTATGGATGCCAAATATTTTGAAATTTCTAAACATTCCATTTTTCTATCCTTCCAAAGGAAGGTTGGAGGTTGGATGAACCTTAAATGAACACTGTAGGAAGATGAGAAGAACCTTAAGCTTGCTCCACACTAGAGGATTTTGAGTCGATTTTCTAAGAAAGTGTTGCTGGCTGACCCAAGATATGCCAAATGTACAATTTAGTTGCATGTGTGGGGTGGGGGTTGTGCAAGAGCAGGCATAGAAAAGAATGCTTAGAAAATCAAAGCTGAAGAACCATAAGACTATCCTGAGATATATGACCAGTATTTGGTATTTGAGGAAAGAAAGGTCGTAGAGACAGGGGTCTATAAAGAGGGGTATTCTGACAGGATGGCTTTTCTCATTTGACCTATGTCATTGGGAGAAATGCTAGTCAGTTTGGCACCAACAACCATGCCATGATCACCAAGATCAAATTCTGATGTTTGGTGTGAATATTAATAGAAGCTCTTCAGCTGCATTTGCATGATTTTACACATTGTGCTTCTGCCTGCATATTACATGATTGGCTGTTTGGATAACGAAAGTCAAATGTTAGGCACAAAATGGACATAACAGTAAGGAGAAAGTGAAAGAGTGTGTGTAATCACGTTAATTTTAAGGCACAGACCATCAGATGTGACATGGTAGTCAAACATGGTGTCCTCACTGCAGGACGACACATCTGGCAGGTCCACCTTAATGCTGCCATGGCGACGCAGCCAGCTCTCCATCTTCCTCCGATCATCCAGCTCAAGGAGTGCACCAACACTCCACATGAGGGCAAAGACATACAGACGCTCCATGTGTTCACGTGTAACCTCACAGCCCTGTTCCTACACACAGAGACGCACACACACCACACAGAGACACACACAGCACGCACATATAGAGGGGTTAGACAATAAAACTGAAACACCGGTCATTTTAGACCACAATAATTTATTAGTAAGGTGTAGGGCCTCCTTTTGCAGCCAAAACAGTGTCAATTCGTCTTGGGAATGACATCTACAAGTCCTGCACAGTTGTCAGGGATTTTAAGCCATTCTTCTTGCAGGATAGTGGCCAGGTCACTACGTGATGCTGGTGGTGGAAAACGTTTTCTGACTCGCTCCTCCA
>JAOVYV010000045.1:2235729-2250523 GCA_025674545.1 Hassar affinis | reverse complement strand
GATTGGCCACCAGGCTGGTCCAATTTAGCCATGAAACCTCCCACACTAAAATGACAGGTGTTTCACTTTCATTGTCTGACCCCTGTATATATACAGACCCATTCCAAAAAATGTGAATATCATGGAAAAGTTTATTAATTTCCATAATTCCATTCAACAAGTTAAACTTTCATAGATTATAGATTCAGGGCCCACAATGTAAACAATTTCAAGGATTTATTTGTTTATTTTTACATTATTTGGACTTCCAGCTCATAAAACCCACAAAAAAACGAATAAAAAAAAAATAGAATACTGTGATACTGTGGAGAAATCAGCCCAAAATACTTCTCAGTTTTTGCAGAAAAAAATGAAATTAGGATCACATCAAATCAATCAAAGTATGATACTTTCAAAACAATGTCAATTGAGGCAATTAGCCTGTGGCATTGCCTGGGAGTTATGGAAGCCCAGATTTCATTGATGCTTGCCGTCAACTCTTCTTTGATGTTCGGACTGGTGGCCCTCATTTTCCTCTTGAGAATACCCCATAGATTCTCAAAGGGGTTTAGGTCTGGCTAGTTGACTGTACACTTTACTTTCATTGAAAAAGAGGACCTTGGACCACTGGCCAACGGTCCAGCCCTTCTTCTCCTCCCTTCTCTTCTCTTCTCCTCGCCCAGTTAAGACGCTTCCTACATTGGCTCAGGTTCAGAAGTGGCTTGACCCGAGGAATGCGACAGTTGTAGCCCATCTCCCGGATGCGTCTGAATGTGGTGTTTTTTGAAGCTCTGTCTCCTGCCTTATTCCACTCTTTCTGGATCTCTGCCAGATTCTTGAATCTTCTCTTTTTGATAATCTGGTAAAGCCCATGGTCATCTCTTTTGCTGGTGCATCTTCTCCTGCCACATTTTGTCCTTCCACTAGACTTTCCATTGATATGCTTGGACATAGCACTCTGTGAACAGCCAGTCTCCTTAGCTATGAACTTTTGTGGCTTATGCATGCTTTGAGTTTAGTATATGATTAGTGTGTTCAGTTTAAAACATTCATGCCCTGCAAAATTTGGGCTGATTTCTCCACAGTATTCTAATTTTTTTTTGAATTCCTGTTTTCGTGGGTTTTATGAGCTAAAAGCCCAAATTATGTAAAAATAAAAAAATAAGTACTTGAAACCATTTAAATTTTGGGTCCTGAATCTATAATGTATGAAAGTTAACTTTTTGAATGGAATTATGGAAATTAATTAGCGTTTCCATGATATTCAAATTTTTTGGAATGGATCTGTATATACTCTATATATAATTAGTAAATAAACTTTTATTCACCTCCTTGTATCTATGTTCTTTTCCCATTTTTTCAAGTCCAATGAGGTGCACTTTGTAGTTTTACAGATAGAGACTGTAGTCTATCTGTTTCTCTGCAGACTTTGTTAGCCCCCTTTTATGCTGTTCTTCAGTGGTCAGGACCCCCACAGGACCACCACAGATCAGGTATTATTTGGGAATTGATCAGGTATTATTGGATGATTGTCAGCATTGCAGTGACACTGATGTGGTGGTGGTCTGTTAGTGTGTGTTGTGCTGGTATGATTGGATCAGATACTGCAGTGCTGCTGAAGTTTTAAAATCCTTCAGTGTCACTGCTAGGCTGAGAATAGTCCACCAACTAAAAATATCCAGCCAACGGTGTCTTATGGGTAGCACCCTATGACCACACCCTATAACACAAACTGTGCAGCAACAGATGATTTACTGTCTCTCTTAAGGTGGAGCAACTAGGTAGGTGTGTCATAGAGTGGGCAGTGAGTGGTCACACTGTTTAGAAAGTTCAGCACCACTGCTGGATCTAATCCAATCCTACCAGCACAACAGACGCTAACATACCACCACCACCACATTAGGGTCACTGTAGTGCTGACAATCATCCACCACCCAAATAATACCTGCTTTGTGGTGGTCCTGTGGGGGTCCTGACCAGTGAAGGAAAGGGTAAAACGGGGCTTAAAGTCTGCAGAAAAAAGATGGACTACCGTCTATATCTGTAAAACTACAAAGTGTACCTGTATGGTCAGTGGAGCTGATAGAATGGTCAGAGAGTGTAAATACAACAAGGTGGTTTTAATGTTTGTGTGTTTGTGTGTGTGTGTGTGTATATACATATATATGTTTTATATCTTTTCATGGGACAACACTATAGAAATGAAACTTGGATATAACTTAGAGTAGTCAGTGTACAGCTTGTATAGCAGTATAGATTTACTGTCTTCTGAAAATAACTCAACACACTGCCATTAATGTCCAAATAGCCGGTAACACAAGTGAGTAGACCTCACAGTGAACATGCCTAAATTGTGCCCATAGTGTCAATATTTTGTGTGACCTCCATTATTATCTAGCACTGCCTTAACTCTCTTGGGCATGGAATTCACCAGAGCTGTAGGTTGCTACTCAAATCCTCTTCCACCCCTCCATGATGACATCACTGAGCTAATGGATGTTAGACACCTTGAGCTCCTCCACCTTCTGCCTGAGGATGCCCCACAGGTGCTTAAATAGGTTTAGGTCTAGAGACATACTTGGCCAGTCCATCACCTTTACCTTCAGTTTCCTCAACAAAGCAATAGTCATCTTGGAGGATTGTTTGGGGTCATTATCCGGGCATCATGCTCTGCTTGGAATTCATGTATCGCCAGCAGCACTCATGCAGCCCCAGACCATGATGCTACCACCATGCTTGACTGTAGGCAAGACACAGTAATCTTGGCACTCTTCACCAGGGTGCCACCACACATGCTGACTACCATCTGAGCCAAAGAAGTTTATCTTGGTCTCACCAGACCACAGGACATGATGTCAGTTATCCATGTTCTTAGACTGCTTATCACAAACAAGAACAATAAAACTTCTGGTGAAGTGATATACCCATGTTCCCTAACTCCATACACACACACAATATGTCCTGAAGGAATGTTGTTTCTTTTCACTGTGTACTGTACACACTGTATATGGTTGAAACGAAAGTAAAACCCACTTGGCTTGACTTGACTAGATTTAATAAAATAGCCATGAGACAGCTCTAGTCAGGACCCCCACAGGACGAGCACAGATCAGATACTATTTGGGTGGTAGATCATTATTAGCACTGCAGTGACATCCTGCTACCTGCAGGATGCTGGTGACTGGACATTTTTGGTTGGTGGATGATTTTCAGTCCAGCAGTGACACTGAGGTGTCCAGCAGCACTGTTGTGTCTGATCCACTGACTGATCCACTGATGGTTGTTCCAGAGAGGGACGAGGTGGAGCAGGAACCAAATTTTAAATTGGCCAGTTCCAACCTCTCCCAATCTGAGCTACCTCTCCCAATCTGAGGCCACTGATGTAGCATCACATAAAGTAGTAGTTCGTAGTTGCCCCAGTGTCTCCTCAAGCATAAAAAACAGGTGGTCAGGGAGGAATCCACAGCCATACTCAATTTTGTGGTAATTGAGGAGTTGCACAGCGAGTGGTGCAGCCCCATCATTCTGGTTCCTAAAGCAGATGGATCAGTCCAATTCTGTGTGGACTATTGCAAAGTAAAACTAACTAAGGGATATTGGCAGATTCCTATGTCCTGTGAAAAAACATCATTCTCCACAGCATTCAGATAATACCAATTTGTTTTCATGCATAGCATGAAAGATGCCAATGCATGGATCAGCTGTTTGTATCTGGCCCTATATCCATTCAAATTCAAGGTGATCCACAGACTGGATTCAAAGATAGCTGTGACGGACAGCTCCCCAGCCTGAGGCGGCCAGTGGGGGGCATGATCAAGCTCTGTAACAGGAGATGGAGCCAGAAGAGGCAAAGAAGATAAGTTTATTGGGTTTCAAAGTTTGTGGGCTGGTAGGCACTCAAGAGCCCCAACAGAATGTGCACAAAACCTGAAAAAGTTAATTTTTCAGAATGTGTCAGCTTTAATTTTTAAAAAGCTTTAAATTAATTAATTTATTAATTCATTCATAAATTCAGTTAAAATTCATGAAAATTCTATTAAAAAAGTAACTGATCACTCACATTCATTACTTCAGCCTTAAACATTGCATAAAATAACAACAATTCAAGATATTACCATTCATAATCTTTTGTCCCTTGAATTTGTCAATATCACCTTCCTATTAATAGCAACATGAGCTAATTTTGTTTTTATAATTTCTTTGATTTGTTACCCACAACTATGTACATTGCATTTAAATTTATAACATATAATCCATATTTATGATTATCCATAAAAATCCAAGGCTATAATATAGAATGTGTTCTAAAATCAAAAATATATATGTGAAACTCAGAGAGAGGGTAAATTAAAGATTGTTGACTACTCTTTGTAAATACAATCACAAAAATGATGCTGGATAAGATGATGATGTTCAATAAATTATGTTTATAGTCTTAATAGATAAACATATGACTATTTGGGTATTTGGGTATAATAAATGAACAGGACAGGAGGATTTGCGTATTAGCTGTTTATATTTGTAATAGCCAGGCTGTCACTGCAGGAAAGTTATCAAGATCAGCTCACCTGTATATAAAGCCAGTGCCCCCACAGTGATAAACTCAGGCTCAGCATTAATCTCTAGCTCCAGGTCTCGGTAGTAGAGGATCTGAGACTCAAATTCAGCCAGCAGGGGGTTTCCTTGCTCAAACATCTGGATGGTGCTCTCTCTGTCCTCCCTCCAGATGTGATGATATCGGCCAAAGCGCTCGAAGGCATTCATCGCTTCCTGTATCAGAGGAAGGCACAGCTGTTAAGGTCCTCATAAATGGCAATAACAGGAAACACTAACTTGTTTCTCAGTCATTCATAAAACTATAATGGATCACTTATCAGACTAAATTAAAAGTTTGTGTTGATTTATGTTATGTCTTCTTATTTCGTCACTGTGCCACTGTTACCTTCTTGCTGGAGTTGATAGATGTGCTGAGGACAGTCACTAGCTTAATGATCTCCTTGTTTTCAGAGACACTCTTGTAGTAGTTGTTTGTTTGGACAGGGGCAGCCTTGCTAGCAGTATTGTTAGCCGAGACATCTGAAACACTGCCGTCTAAAAAAGGGGGAGCAACACAAATTCTAAAGAACTGTTTATAACACTGTCTCTAACAGTTTGCTATCAATTCCAATATGGCTGACCGCCTAGGCTACGATGTGTTGTTTCTCCCTCCTCAAAGTCACTGTCCTGTTGCAGGGCCGCCATGCGCCTTTCGCTCATCTTCTTCTGTAAAACCAAAACCAGATTTTTCAATGTTTTATAAAACCTTTTAATTATTAATTCAATCAAACCAGAGGCAAATAGCAGAGGCATACCACATAATATTATATATCATATAATAACTGAGCAACCTTTTATTATTACAATTTTAATTTTCTTACAAATCTAATCTTGTTTACATGCTTGTTTACAATACATGTTTTTATTGCATTATCTATGGCCAAATGTTTTGAGTCTGAGACAACTTTTGTTTTTCACAAAGTTTGCTGCTTCAATGTTTTTAGATATTTTTCACAGACATTTTTATGGTATACTGAAATACAATTATAAGCACTTCATACGTCTTTTTAACATTTATTGACAAATACATCAATTTTATGCAAAGACTCAATATTTACAGTGTTGACCCTTCTTTTTCAAGACTTCAGCACTTTGCCCTGGCATGCTGGATATCAGCTTCTGGTCCAAATCCTGATTGATAGTAACCCATTCTTGCCTAATCAGTGGCAAGAATAGAGTTCATCACAATTTCTGTGTTTTTTGATTGTCCATCCACTTTCTTTGGATTGACAACAGGAGTTTCCTGGCCATGAACCCAAAATTTCAATGTTTTGCTCATTTTGCACTTAATCATCATGCTTGCCTTGTGACATGGTACACCATCATGCTGGAAAAAGCATTGTTTGTAACCAAACTGCTCCTGGATTGTTGGGAGAAACTGCGCTTAGAGGATATTTTGATACCATTCTTTATTCATGGCAGTGTTCTTAGGCAAAACTGTGAGTGAGCCTTGGATGAGAAACAACCCCACACATGAATGGTCTCAGGATGCTTTACCGTGGGCTTGACACAGGACGCATGTTAGTGCTTACCTTTTCTTCTCTGGACAGTAATTTTTCCAGATGTCCTAAACTGTCTGGAGGGGGCTTCATAAGAGAAAATAACTTAACCCTAGACCTCTGTAGAATGTCAGTCTATCCTTCATGCTTCTCTTGGAAGCATCAAGGCTTCATTGGTGAAGCCTTCTTCACAGCAATTGAACCTCTCTCCTTGAAGTTCTTGATGATCTGATAAATGGTTGATTTAGGGGGCAATCTTACAAGCAGCCTTTGAAGCCCATTTGATGCAAAGCAGTGATGACTGCACATGTTTCCTTGGAGGTAATCATGGTTAATAGAAGAACACAATGATTTCAAGCACCACTTCTTTTTTAAAGCAAACAGTCTGCTCTTCTAATTCAATCAACATGCTAGAGTGATATCAGCTGCCTTGTACCCATTAACACTTTCTCCTGCACTAATGAGAAGATCACTGAAATGATGTTAGCATTAGACATAGTGAAACATTGTCTTTTGTGATGGAAGTTACTGTGATGGTAGTAATATTTACATAAAGCTGTGCCCCACCAGGGTACAAAGACTGCAGTTATAAAATAATTTAGTCAAGACTTTACTTGCTACTGATTGAACTTTCTTGTGCATGTGCACCATTCCCCCACAACCCCACACATGACTGAAATTCACAGACAAAATAAAAACAATTTCATACAAAAAAATTCAGACAAAATCAACATTTCTTGAAAGCATTGCTTACTAATGAGGAATGCAGTCAGAGGCTATAAAGGTGCTGTTGTGTGTCCAATGTTTAAATGCAATCATTCTCCATGGTTACAAAGGAAAACCCCAGATATTCAAAAGTTTTAAATGAGTAACAAATTGCTTCTTCTTGCAAGAGAGATTTGGGATTTAAAAGTCAATTATAGAGGTTTAGTGTAGGTGGGTCATTTTGACCCTTATTTTAAATTGCCACCATAAAAACTGAAGCAGCAAACTTTGTGAAAACCAAAATTTGTGTCAGTCTTAAAACTTGTGATGGTAGTGAAACTATAAAGATTAGTGGTGCTATTGAGGGTGGTGATGGTAATAACACTATTGGTAATAATAATGCTATTTACATAGTGACAGTAACAAGACTATTAATGGTAGTAACAGTAGTAATAATATTGATGGTAGTGACACTATTAAGGGTAGTATTAGTAATAACACTACTGAAGGTATTGTCGATAGTGATGGTAGTGACACTATTGACAGTAGAGACACTATTAAGAGCACTGAGTAGTGTTAGCAATAGCACTACAGAAGGTAGTGACCATAGTGGCACTAGTGACAGTAGTGACTCTATTAAGAATAGTGGAAGCAATAGCACTACTGCAGGTAGTGACTGTAGTGACAGTAGCGACTCTATTGATAGTCTATTGATTGTCTAACTGAACAAAAGCTTTTGCTAATAACACTGACCAAACTCCCATTTATAGCTCATCTTATAAATGTAACATCCATTCTTTTAAAATTTTCTCATAAATTAAAAACTTTGGGGGTTCTTTTTAATTGGTTAGAAAACAATAATACCTTTGATATTCTCTCCTTGCTCCACTGGCCAACACTCTTACTGACACTGACCACATACTCTATGGCTTTATTTAAAGCCTGCTGAATCTCCTCCAAAGCTGGCTTCACAACAATGTTGGGGATGGAGAGACACACTCCTGCTCGGAAAATGGGCTGCTGCCCGCCGCTCTTATGTCTGCTAGTAGAACCCGGTTCTGCTGCAAATGGGAATGAGGAATGGAGGTCAGCTGTGTGGGAATAATGAGACCTGCTTCCACTAATGACTGTGCAACGGTTCCTAATTTAAACACTTGGAAAAAGTACAGCAAAGTTTACAAAAGAGAATTTCATGAAACTGAAACTAGTCAGCCACCAATGGAACACAAGCAGGCAAAATGTTATAATCAAAAGTAGAATTAATCCCATTAAAAATTTCAGTGTCCGTTGTTTAATTGGTGTCTCTGAAGCTAGTTTTTGTGGACTGTCAAATGAACTGCTATGAACTACCATGAACTGTTTATTTTGTCATGAAAGATTAAGAGTCTGATGTTTAACATAACATCTTTCATAACTGAACCATAAAATTATTTTACAATATTTATCAACTTAGATTTCTTAATAATGATTTCTTCAATGTCTATTTGACTAATATTAATAAAACTGGTCTCAATATAGACTTTCCCTACATTAACCAAAATGGACAGATGTGTACAGGAACTGAGATTGCTGACCCAGAAAGTGCAAGAGTGAGGAAGCATGGATCCGTTTGCGCAGTGCCTCCAGTGTGTTGCGCGTCAGTCTGAGCAGTGCATCTAAGTTGCGGTGGCTGAAATGCAACAGAAGCTCCTGGGCTTCTTCCTTCATGGCCTCCATCATGTGCCGCTTTCTCTTCTTCCGCATCAGAGGTAAGGAAGGGCCTGCAGTTAAAAGGGGCATGTTATGGGAAATCACTCGCATGTCAGATTTACTCTCCTCTTCTGCTGTGGAGAAAGTGAATGCAAGAGTTCATGTGAAAATAAATGAAAATTTCCTGTAAACCCTAAAAAGAGTTTTTGCTGAATATGGGACATCAGATTCAGTCTTGAGAGTCAGTCATGAGATCTGTTTTTATTCTCCCACTTTAGTCGGCTTATAACACCTGTCCCTTTATTCCCCATCATATTCTGAAATGTATCTGTCCCCTTTTTCACTATACTCCCTACTGAACTCCCTACTCAACTATTTAGTTGTTTCTTGTGTCCACCAGAGACTATACAGTATTTGCCTTATTTTGTCTGCAATATTCTGTATACTACCCATTCTGCTTTGTCCTTTCCATCATTATATACACAATCTTTCTTGTTCTGTACATAGTAGATCCCATTTTGTCCATCATATTCTAAACACCACCTATTCCAAATGTCTTCCATACATTCTTCTCTGCCTGTCCCTTCTTTGTCCATTGCAATCACTGCACTGCCCTTTCCATTTTGTCCACAATACTCTGTACATTATTTGTCCTGTTATGTCCACCAAACTCTGTCCACCTTTCTCTGTACACTGCATGTCCCATTTTGTCTACCGTACTCTGTCCACCATACTCTGTCCACCATCTGGCTCATATTGTCCACTAAACTCTGTCTCTCTCATTAAACTCTATGCAAGTCTATGCACCTCACACCTAAACAGCACACATTCACACTCTTTTGAAACCCAACCACTCATTAAGCCTGCCCTGTGGGAAAGAAGTGCATTGACTCTTCAAAAAGTAAGTAAGGAAGTCTCTAGGTCCAGCGGAAGTCTCATCCTCCTGTCTGAGGGCCTATGCAGACCAGCTTGCTCAAACATTTCACTATAATTCCCATCCACAAAAAAGCAACTATCACAGGATTGAATGACTACAGAGTAAGTCCTCTGTGATCATGAAAGCCTCAATAAGATACTCACTCATCTGAAAAAGATCACTAAACCGCTACAGTTTGCACACTGGGCCAACAGATCAGTGGGCAATGCAGTGAACATGGGAACATGGATCATCCAAGAATGTATGCAAGAATTCTGCTCTTGGATTTCAGTTCTGCCTTTAATACAATCATCCCAGAATGACTACACAGCAAACTAACCAAACTCAGCATGGCAGCCCCCACGTGTCAGTGGATTACTAACTTCCTCACTTGCAGGGAGCAGCAGGTGAGGCGGGGAAAGTTCACCTGACATACACCAGCGTGGGTTCTCCACAGGGTGGTGTACCATCCCCACTAATCTTCTCTACAATTTCAACCTGCCCCTGGAGCTGGAGATGCAGTTCTATACAGTCATCATAAGGCTATTTTGCACCGGAGGAACTTTTTCATAGTTCTTAGAACTGTGCCCCCTTTTTCACGTGTTCGCACCACAGGAACTGGGGACAACTGTAGTTCTTAGAACATCGTGTATAGGGACTTTTCTAGCTCCTTCTTCAGGGTAGGTACTTTTCTTCATGCATACCGGCCAAGTGACATAAGTATGCCATGATTGGTCCAGACGCAGGTACCTGTTGACCGCAGCTGCCATTTTTAAATATACTTGTACAAAATATGGAAAAAACACAACAGACCAATGGACTGAAGTGAAGTCCAGGCTTTCCTGCTTCTGTAAGTGATGGAGGAGGTACACAAAGAATTTCAGTCGTCTAGGTACAATTTTAACAATATTCGCTAGCATTTCATCTCAACTTGCTACATTAGGCATTAGCAAAGCTGTGTTGTGAAAAAACTCAAAATGCTTAAACAAGATTATAAAAAAGTTATTTATTTTTTATATAATCTGTAGTTATTGGTTCCATGTAAATAAAGGTTTGCGAGGAGATTGTTTGCTGCACTTCTTTTTCCATGTACAGACCCATTCCAAAAAATTTGAATATCATGGACAAGTTGATTAATTCCCATAATTCCATTCAAAAAGTTCAACTTTCATAGATTATAGATTCAGGGCCCACAATTTAAATGATTTCAAGTTTTTATTTGTTTATTTTTACATAATTTGGGCTTCCAGCTCATAAAACCCACAGGAATTAAAAAATATATTTATGGGCTCCCGAGTGTTCACGAGAACAACGCGTTCGGCCTATCATCCGGAGATCGCTAGTTCGAATCCGGGTGATGCTATAGCTGTCCGTAGCCGGGAGCCTAGAGAGCAAGATTGGCCGTGCTCTCAGGGTGGGAGGGGCAGCATACGTTCTCTCTATATATATTTTTTTTATTTATTTTTTTTTTAATAAAATTTATTAAAATTATTATTATATTATATCTCCGTTAATATATTGTTATATTATATCTCCACAATACTCTGGAGAAATCAGCCCAAATTTTGCACGGCATTAATGTTTGAATATGGGGAAGACTGCAGACATAACAACTGGCCAGAAGACCATCACTGATATCCTCCATAGGATGGGTAAGCCACAAAAGTTCATAGCTAAGGAGGCTGGCTGTTCACAGACTAAGTTCCAAGTACATCAATGATAAGTCTAGTGGAATGGCAAAATGTGGCAGGAAAAGATGCACTAGCAAAAGAGATGACCATAGGCTTCAGCAGATTATCAAAAAGAGAAGATTCAAGAATCTGGCAGAGATCCAGAAAGAGTGGAATGAGGCAGGAGTCACAGCTTCAAAAACCATCACATTCAGACACATCCGGGAGATGGGCTACAACTGTCTGGTTCCTCGGGTCAAGCCACATCTGAACCTGAGCCAATGTAGGAAGCGTCTCAACTGGGCCAAGAAGAAGAAGGGCTGGACCGTTGGCCAGTGGTCCAAGGTCCTCTTTTCCAATTAAAGTAAAGTGTGCCTTGTAAAGTGAGGAAGACAGGTGAGGAACAGAACCCAAACTGCTTGAGGTCCATTGTGAAATATCCACAGTTAGTCATGATTTGGGGAGCAATGTCTGGTGCAGGTGTTGGTAAACTCTGCTTTCTTAAATCCATGGTCACCACAACAGTCTACCAGAATGTTTTAGAGGACTTCATGATTCCTTCTGCTGAGGATCTGTATGGAGATGCAGATTTCATTTTCCAGCAGGACCTGGCCCCTGCAAATACTTTACAGTATTTAAAAGTAATGCTACAGATTTGGTTTACACCGCTGATTTTACATTCACACCCATTAAAACAGACAACAAATAACTATGGTTTGAAATTTGTAAGTGGTACCGTTAAGGGACACAAAGCGAACCATCATGCTTTCTCATATCTGCATTATAGTAAATAGTTCTCAGCCATGTTAAGATGATGCATCAGGCTGCATGCACTTTTTGAGAGCAGCATGGAGAGACAAAAATTATATTGATTTTCTCTAATGCAGGCTTTAAACAGCGAAACAAACTGAAACTTTTCTTTGGACATTCGCAAATTTTCTACCAGTCAACATGCACACAGCTCTGATCTCACCATCATTAATTATTGTTATTGTAGCAGTCGCTCTGATTCATTCATTCATCTTCTTGGCCGCTTATTCCTTTTCAGGGTCACGGGGAGCCTAGCCGGTCACATAGGGCGCAAGGGCGCTAGACAGTGCACACACTCACACACTAGGGCCACTTTAGAGATGCCAATCAACCTAACGTGTATGTCTCTGGACTGTGGGAGGAAACCGGAGAACCCGGAGTAAACCCACGCGGACATGGGGAGAACATGCAGACTCCACACAGAAAGGACCCAGACCGCCCCACCCGGGGATCAAACCCGGGACCTTCTTGCTGTGAGGCGACGGTGCTACCCACCGAGTGCTCTGAAGTTACATCAAATCACCAACCATCGCGCGGCTTACGTCACTTTTTTTTTACATCACTCCTTCCAATGTGAATGCACACCAGAAAAGGCCCTGGAATGGCTGTAGTTATCAGGGGAGCTCCACAGGAGGCAGTTCCCCCAGATTAGTCCTTAGAACTCATTAGTTCATTATCTTAACCGTTTATTCCTATTTCAGGGTCACGGGAGAGCCGGTGCCTAGCCAGCAGCTTAGGGTGCAAGGCAGGAACAACCTTAGACAGGGCGCCAATCCATCGTAGGGCACACACTCATACACACACACACTAGGGGCACTTTAGAGACACCAATCAACCTAACGTGCATGTCTTTGGACTGTGGGAGGAAACCGGAGTACCCAGTGTAAACCCATGCAGATACGGGGAGGACATGCAGACTCCACACAGAAAGGACCCAGTCCGCCCCATCCGGGATCGAATACAGGACCTTTTTGCTGTAAGGCGACAGTGCTACCCACCGAGCCAGCATGTCACCCAGTCCTTAGAACTGTTTGGTGCAAGAACGCCTATAGAGTCTGCATGTCTATCATAGTATGGGGCAGCTCAGGCACCAAACACAACAGTCACAGACAGTGGCTCATCATAAGGTCTGCAGACAAAACAACTGGTGTCAAGCTGCCCACACTGCTGGATCTGCACACATCCAGAATCAGGAAGTATGCGGAGAAAATCTCCACTAACCCATCATACACCGTCCACCACCTGTTCCAGCACCTTCCTCCTGGCCCAAGCCAAATGAGGATCAAGACAACCAGGCTACAGCAAAGTTTCTTCCGACCTGCCATCATACTCAGGAACAGTTGAATATTACAAACACACACAACATTCTACTTTTTGCTCTTTTTGGGAGTTTTTTATCCACTTTTGTTCTCCTTCTGTACTGTATTTTTTACTTATTCTGGTATATAGTATAGCGATCTATGCGCTGTACTTACGTTATAATTGTGCACCTTACTTAATCATCTGCTTATCTCATAACATGCCACTACATCTGACAACTCCTTAACTGCTACACTGAGTACCTTAATATAAAATATATAACCACAAGGTAAAGTTTACAGGACTGTCAGTGAGTGTGAGTGTGTGTGTTTGTGATAGTTGATGTGTGGTAGGGATGTGTTTTATGTACAATGTGAGCTATGTGAGCATACTTGGCCACTAAACACAGATTCTGATTTTGTCTCTGTCCACTGTTTGTCCCATTACTGTATGTCTACCATACTCTGTCCATAATACTCTATCCACTGTCTGTCCCATTTTGTCTACCACACTCTGTACAACATGCTCTAGCCACTGTCTGTCACATTTATCTACCATAGTCTGATCACAATACTCTGTATACTGTCTGTCCCATTATGTCTACCATGTCTTATCCCTAATACTCCATCCACTGTCTGCCCCATAACGTCTATCATACTCTATCCACAATAAACAATAGCCACTGTCTTTCCAATTCCGAGAAGCTCAGTGATACACCATCTTACCATCACTGTCTATGGGTCTCTCTTTGCTCTCAGCTCTCCTCTCATCTGTGTCCCTCTTCTCACCCTCTTCATCTTTCTGCTCAATATCCAACAGCATGTTTATCAGTTCATTTGCTGCCTCCTCTACCAGAGAACTCTTCATATGTAGCAGCTGGGCTCCTTTAATGCAAAGCTCCTGTGCCAATATAAAAACAGTCAGTTACAATCAGTTAAAACCCACCACTAACAAAATAGGTAGAACATGCTGAATCATAATTCTGAAATAAAGATAGATAAATAGATAGATAAATAGATACTTTATTGATCCCCTGGGGGAAATTTAGGGAAAAGGGGGTATTATTTGATTTTTAAAATGAGTTTACTCATATATAGCATGCAAGATACAAACATGATGAAATGCAAACTGGCAAAGAACTAAATGAGCTTGTCATGAATTTGTAAATATCTTGGTAGTGCACTCCTGATTTTTTTACATGTACATGTGTTTAAATGTCATAGACACACCTTGGTGGTTTGTACAAACTCCTCACATGAGACAGGTTCATCCTCTGGCAGTGCACACAGCGTGGCTCCACTCATCTCCTGCAGCACATTGTCAATCCTGAACTGCACTAAATCATTCACCTTATCCAGGAGCAGCTCCAAGTTCTCTGGACATATACAGAGCATAGGTGTATCAGACATGTAGGTGACAATGATCAGATAGAACAATATCTATAGGGCATGTACAGGTCACAGCAGATGTACAGGGGTTAGACAATGAAACTGAAACACCTGTCAATTTAGACCACAATAATTTATTAGTATGGTGTAAGGCCTCCTTTTGCGTCCAATACAGCATCAATTCGTCTTGGGAATGACATCTACAAGTCCTGCACAGTGGTCAGAGGGATTTTAAGCCATTCT
>JAOVYV010000045.1:2088840-2100378 GCA_025674545.1 Hassar affinis | reverse complement strand
TTTGATGCCTTCAGTGAGAATCTACAATGTAAATAGTCATGAAAATAAAGAAAACGCATTGAATGAGAAGGTGTGTCAAAACTTTTGGCCTGTACTGTACGTCATGGACTATCCTTGAGCTTAACGCATGTGCATGTCCCATTCTCTTCACTTGGACCTGGGTTGTGTTATTTGTGTTGTGTTATTTTGACAGATGTTTTGTATGTGTGTGTGTGTGTGTGTGTGTGTGAAAGTTCAGAGGTCGCTGTTCCATAGGTCAAAGGAACGTTTCAAATCGCCGAGAGCAGCAGCTGAACGCATATGGTCACGTCGGCATCTCTGATTACCATCCTTAACTGTCAAGCGTGCACTGCAGCTATAAATCCAGAGTGCTGTTCACAGCGTGCACATGGGATATTATTGCTAATAATCATATTAATACGGCACTGGTGAAGGATTTGCTTGGCTTAGTTGTAGTTCGAACACAGTGTGAAAGAGCTTGTGCTGACTGCAGTCCTCTACATTACCTTATTTAAGACTCGAGGTCTCCAGTAACTTCTGTTTACTTTGCAAGACACAGAAAGGCGATGTTGATGAACTTGTACAGTACATGATATTACCACGTTTAAGAAGTTTTGAACCGTAGGAACTCCTGGTGAGGGTCTCTGTGCTTTAAATGATGTATTAGTTTATATTTAAGGGCAAAGTATCCAAGCAACAACTTCTTCTTCACATTCTTCTTCTTCGTATCACTTATTATGTATACAGTTTGGAAATGTCTTTTGAATTAGTTGGTGTTTGTAATATTTACCTCCGCCACGAAGGTTATGTTTATGGTGGGGCTTGTTGGTTTGTTAGTTTGACTTTCAGCAGGATTATGGAAGACCTGCTGGGTTGATTGGTCTGAAACTTGGTGGAAAGGTGTAATGTGGGGCCAAGGAAGAACCCATTAGACTTTGGAGAAAGACCAAAATACCGCCAGTACAAACCAAAATAATATGGTGGGAAAGGGCAAGACGTCTTCTTCCTCTTCTTATTCTTATTCTTATTCTTCTTCTTCGTATCACTTATTATGTATACAATTTGGAAATGTCTTTTGAATTAGTTGGTGTTTGGGGTTTGTTGGTTTGTTGGTTTGACTTTCAGCAGGATTAGAGAAGACCTGCTGGGTTGATTGGTCTGAAACTTGGTGGAAAGGTGTAATGTGGGGCCAAGGAAGAACCCATTAGACTTTGGAGAAAGACCAAAATACCGCCAGTAAAAACCAAAATAATATCTGTGGCAGTGGGTGGGAATGGTCAAGACGTCTTCTTCCTCTTCATATTCCTCTTCTTATTCTTCTTCATATTGTTCTTCTTCTTGTTTGCACATGTATATGTATACAATTTGGAAATGTCTTTTGAATTAATTGGTGTTTGTGGTGAGGTTTGTTGGTTTGACTTTCAGCAGGATTATAGAAGACCTGCTGGGTTGATTGTCCTGAAACTTGGTGGAAAGGTGTATTGTGGTCGAAGGAAGAACCCATTAGATTTTGGAGAAAGGCCATGTTGATTAACTTGATTTTACAGGACAGGACATTACTGCATCTTTAAGAAGTTCCCCCTTTTCATTAACTCATTGAAGTGTAAGAACTCTTGGTCAGGGTCTTTGTGGTTTAAATGATGATATACAATATTTCTTTGTATTTCAGGGAAAAATATCCAACCACGTCCATTAGAAAATAATGTGAATACAAACCAAAATAATATCTGTGGCAGTGGCAGGGAGTGGTCAAGACGTCTTCATCTTCTTTATATTCTTCTTATTCCTCTTCATATTCTTCTTCGTGTCCTTCTTCTTTTTCTTATGACATATTATGTATACAATTTAGAAATGGCTTTTGAATTAGTTGGTGTTGGTTTGTTGGATGCTACGTAGCCAATTGTCATGACATTTGGTGGAAGGGTGTAATGTGGGCCAGGGAAGAACCTGTTACATTTTGGAGAAAGGCCATGTCAGGAAAATAATGTGAGTACAAACCAAAGTAATATCTGTGGCAGTGGGTGAGAGTGGTCAAGACATCATCTTCTTTTTAATATTCTTCTTCTTATTCTTCATATTCTTCTTCATATTATGTCTACACTTTGTCTTTTGAATTAGTTGGTGTCTGTAATATTTACCTCCACCAAGGAGGTTATGTGTATGCTGCAGTTTGTTGGTTTGTTGGTTTGCCTTTGGTGGAAGGGTGCAATGTGGGCCTGCCCTGTGACTTTCCTTTGTAATCAACAAGCTGTTTCCACCCATAGGACTACTGCTCACTGGATGATTTCTTTCTGATGTATTTCTAATCATTCACTGTGAACTCTCGGGGGCTGTTATGCATATTATATGTGTTGAGAAAGCATGCACATTTCACACTCCAGGTGTAAAGACCCTATTAACAAACATCCCAAAAATAAACCTCACAATTAGCAACTTCCAAAAAAGATCAGAGCGATTGATATGAAGCAGAACATCTTACGCAAGCTTTACATAAGGCTCAGCATGGTTCAGCTCAGAGGCCATAGCGCAGAATTTATAAAAAGTCTTCTCCCTTCTGAGAAGAGGTAGAAATAGAAAACAGCTTGGTTGACTAAAAATAGTGGCGTCGCATTTGGTTGAGTGTCTCTGGCATCAGGCCTGCAATCTCACGCTAGTATGCGTACTGTACATGAAGGTGCAGTGGTGGCTCAGTAGGTTAAGGCTCTGGGTTACTGATCAGAAGATCGGGGATTTGAGCCACAGCTCAGCCGAAGCTACCAACTGTTGGGCCCTTGAGAAAGGCTTACTAACCCTCCCTGCTCCAGGGTCGCTGCATCATGTCTGACCCTGCGCTCTGATCCCGACTTCCTAACAAAAAACTGGGATATGCGAAAAAAAGAATTTCACATGTGACAAATAAAGCCTTCATTTCATCTCACGTCTATATAAGCAGACAGTTCAGACTTGCTTTTAAATGGTGTCAAAGCCTTTGGTCACACTTCTGCCCTGATGAGGGTCATCAGGGAGTTTTAGCTTTAAGTATAAGTTTTTAAGTCTGTGGTCGAAAATGTAATCACAGCACTGAAACAGTGCTTCTGTTAATACTCTGTTATATAACTATGTTGCGCTGTAACTATGAAAATGATGTTTTAAGCTTCGCCTATATTTACTCCCCACTAATCACTATTCCATTTCTAGAAAGTCATTAGTCATGGTTATAGTGCGTGGAAATGCTTTATGTAAAACCGAGAAGAAGAGACCAACCATAAGAAGTAACCATATTTGAGAAGTAACAATTGTATGATGCTAGCCTGTTAATGGTGCTCTTTATGTCCACCTTGTGATCTATTTTATAATTCTGTTTAAAATTTTTAATAACGGAGCATAATGTGCATGTATTAAAATCCATATTGCAGCATTTTCACTCCTTCAATCTTGTTTCCAGATACTCTCTCCGTGTCCAACAACGATGGCGGAATGTCAGGAAGCGCCACCCTGCAGCCAGGGCACCTGCACGGCTCACCGGGGGCCAAGCGTCCGGGAAATACCCTGCGCAAGTGGCTGACAAGCCCGGTCCGGCGTCTCAGTAGCGGTAAAGCAGACGGACATGCCAAGAAGCTTGCACATAAGCACAAGAAGAACCGCAAGAGCGGCGAGTCGCAGAGGGACTCGGACGATAACGCAGCAACACCACAGGACGAGACTGTCGAGGAGGTAAGCGACAAAGACAGTGCAATTTATTTAAAAAAACTAATCTAAAAGTATCTAACCTTCTGATACACAGATACTGACCATGAAGTTATAAGGAAATAATCAACTAGCATGGATTCACATTTCATTTAGCGCAGAATCTTTTCTCATTTTCCTCTTCCCTCAATGTCTCTACAGAGGATGAGATATGAGGGCCTAAGCAGTGGCACACTTTCCAAATCATCCTCTTCAGGCATGCAGAGCTGCGGGGAGGAAGAGGGTGAAGAGGGCACCGATGCTGTGCCCCTACCGCCACCAATGGCCATCCAGCAGCATAGCCTCCTCCATCAGGATTCACAAGATGAAAAGGTAAAGGTCCACCCATTAACCTCTAGCAGCATAGGTAGTGTTTAAGTATTGTTATGCTCCATTGATACTGAATGTATATCACCAGCAAATGTTATTTTCAAAACTACCCCTAACTGTAACTAAAACAGATATACTCTTTTTCATCTAATACTATTTACTATTATACATCTAATACTATTTTTGTCTCTTGTTTGTTAATGTGGTTTTCCCAGCATTACGTAGATTTTTGTTCCATGTCCGTTTTATCCCAGTTCACGTACCTCTCCATGTAGCTTCCTTTCCCAACATAGCCAGTCTTCTTCTTTACTGTTCTTTCTTTCTTAATCCCTTTCATTTCTTTAAATGCCTTGACTTTTCTGATTCTTTCCTTCTTTGCTCAAATGTTGGTCATTTGAACACTCCTTCAGCCCTTGACCCAAGTTTTGATTGGTCAGATCTGGTCCCAGCCAAAACTAAACCATAGTGTGTAGTGCATAGAATGCCCTCTTCCCTTGAATGGAATATTCTACCACCACATGCAGCAGGAACTCATGGGTGCTACAAGTGCTTGTATTTCCATGAACCCAAAAGCCTTTTCTGAACCATGCCAAATCCAAAGCCTTTCACCTTATTGGCTAGTGAGTCCTGGGACCAGCCACAGCCCGTCTGTTATTTGGACAGGATCCTTGAAGTACAACGGTGAGAATTTGTTCACATTGGATTAAGAACGAAACGTTTTTAGATCAGGTCTGACTCTATCTCTTGTACTTTTGGTTCTGCAGTATTGCATAGATCTATTTAAATAGGCAACTCTGCAAAATAACTCCCTGGGTCAGCAAGGGCATGGTCTCAAAGTTGAGATGTTGAAAGCAGGAAAAATTGGCAAGTGGAAGAATCTGAGAACTTTGACAAGAGCCAAATTTTGAAGGCTAGACGACAGAAATTGGCAGGTCTTGTTGGGTGCTCCCCTGCAGTGTTTAGTACCTACCAAAAGTGGTCCTAGGAAGGACAAATAGTTAACTGGTGACAGGGACATGGAGACCCAAGGCTCATTGATGAACATGGGAAGCGAAGACAAACCTAAAAAGTTAACGTTGGCTACGATAGAAAGGCATCAGAACACAGTGCATCACAGCTTGCTGTGTATGGGGCTGCATAGCTGCAAACTGGTCCACTACCAAAAGTGCCTACATAAGATGCTCTTATAAAAATCTTTATGATGATTATAATGTATACCACCCCCAGTAGCTGATATTTACAAGAATTTATAAATTTGCAGCCAAGTGTTCATACCCAACTGACTGATCCCAAACCCTGCCCACACTTAGTGTTACTGTTGCTATCTAGGGTGAGCATCTTCTCAGCAGAAGCTCATGCTAAACATTACCCTTCTCAGGTACAAGTAGCTTGTGGATTGGGAACTGCAAATTATTCAATTGGGAGAAAATGTAATAGTTTGTTGGGTCCTCTCACATATCCTGCTAAAAAGCAGATGAATAGACTTGCCTTTGAGCAGACAGAACAAACTTTGGTCTTGGTGTTTAGTGACATCCATCAGCAATCCAATGCAAAGATGATTTAGTTCATTTTTTAAGTGGCACAGTGGTGACTTGTCACCTTACAACTCCAGGGCCCCTGGGATCAGGTTGGATCTGACGTTCAGATTACTGTCTACGTTGAGTGCTGAATGTTCTTCATGTGTATACCTGGGTTTTCTCCAGGATTTCTTGTTTCTTCTCACCCCCCTAAACCTGGCAGTGTGTTGGTGTATCTAAATTACCCATAAGTTATGGACCAGCATCCTATCCACATTATATTCCTATCTCACACCAGTTGTTCCTGGCATAGGCTTGAGATCCACTATGACGTTGACCAGGATATACGATTTACTGAAGAATAATGAATGTTTTTGCCTTCGGAAGTAAAAAGCATAAGCACTCTGTTATGGTATCATGTGTACCTCCCACCCGTATTTGACTAGAATGTGCACCACATAAGGTGCTGAAAGCTTGATTGAAGCAAATTGGATAGCAACAGTTGCTAAGTAGTGGTTGATGGGGCAAGAAAATGAGGCAGGACTTGGAGTGGGTCAAAAGCAGAAACTTATATTTGCCTCTCTACCCTCAGACATCCCGTCTTTCCGGGCGGCCTAGCAGTTCAGAAACGCCTAGCGCTGCTGAACTTGTTAGCGCCATTGAGGAGCTCGTCAAGAGCAAGATGGTATGTTGCACTTCTTATAATACTGTAAGTTGACAAAGTTTAGTTTACATCTGTCACTTTGTACAATCCTCTTTTCTCTCTATTGTCAGAGTCTGGACGATCGGCCAAGTTCCCTTTCAGTTGAGCATGTGGACAGCAACAGTCTCTCTTGTAACCTCTCAGATAACTCCCTACTCTATTCATCTTCCCCTGCCGAGGAGGTGGATGAACGCAAGACAGGCATCCTCAAGAAGCGCCAGTAAGCACCTGCACCCCAGGCTTAACAAGTCCTGTTCATTTTAGATAGGCCTTTCTGCAGAATCAAAACTCCCCTTAGCCTGAAACAAACCGATTTGTCTCTACCTTCTGGCGAAGCTGGATCAGGTCTGACTCTATCTCTTGTACTTTTGGTTCTGCAGTATTGCATAGTTCTATTTAAATAGGCAACTCTGCAAAATAACTTCCTGGGTCAGCAAGGGCATGGCCTAATTTACTTTTTGTACTGGTTTAAATTTTAACAACACAGTATAATAAAAAAAAAAAACAGCAAATTGTTGCTTCATGACCCAGTAAAGTCTGTTACTTGTTCATGACTGTCCTTGCAGAATTTTTGGATGTCCTTACTTAACCTTGCCTCTATCTCTTTGCAGCTATGTGCTTTTGGAACTAGTCGAGACAGAGCGAGACTATGTTAGAGACCTGGGTGCAGTAGTGGAGGTAAGAATGAGGTCAAACCATAAGATTATGGTGTCTAGAATTAGACACAGAGGTCATCTGATGACTGGTAGCACTAGAAAAGTGTATATGAAGCTGTGTGTAGTAGGATGTGCATAATTATACAGTAAGCAGGTCGAATCCAATGATTCACCCTTTTCAAGCCTCATGGACATCGTAGTTTGAGAACGTGACTGTCACTGTACTGCTTTCACACAGCCACTCACATGTTCACGCGCAATGCAGAGGCTTGGAACAGGAAGTGAACTGGTGGCTGTGGGTGGTCACACCTCTTCAGATTGTGCCATCACACGTTTGACGTCTGCGCCATTGTCTCCTTGGTAACGAGGTCCTTGGACTCTCCATGTCTTTGCAGGGTTACATGAGCCGAATGAAGGAGGAGGGCGTTCCAGATGACATGAAGGGCAAAGACAAGATTGTGTTTGGGAACATTCATCAGATATACGACTGGCACAAAGAGTAGGTGGTCCAACCTTCATCATGTTTTAACTCATTTTCTTCCAGGTCTGAAATGTAGACCTAAATAAAATGTTGATTTTGGGTCGTTTTAAGGTTGTTTGTGTCAGAATGTAGATTTAAAGTTTTTTGAAGCTCTTTGGTTTTTAGTTTTATTGAGTTTATAACTTTTTTCCATAGCTTTTTTCTGGGTGAACTGGAAAAGTGCCTGGAGGATCCCAATAGGCTGGCAGCCTTGTTCATCAAACAAGTATGTAGTTATATATATATATATTATGTAATATATTTCCACTGAGCTTTTACATTTCAGGCAGCAGGGCATGCCACTGCCATAAGATGATAGATAAGATTTGCGGTGTTGATGATATATTCCGTTCTACAGGAACGCCGGTTACACATGTACATCGTCTACTGCCAGAACAAGCCCAAATCTGAGCACATTGTCTCTGAGTACATTGACACATATTTTGAAGTAAGACCAAGACTGAAACCAATGAATCATTCTTTAGTGATTAGAATTTTGGCACAGGATCTGCTTTCATATTGAAAGTTTTCTTTCTTTTTGAAAGGATCTAAAACAACGCTTGGGCCACAGGCTGCAGATCACAGACCTGCTGATCAAGCCTGTGCAGAGAATCATGAAGTATCAGCTCCTGCTAAAGGTGAGAAGTGTCATTCTGTCTCATACACTCTTATTGCTGTGCCTAGGATGACACACCTACCTAGTTGCTCCACCTTGTCGGTGTAAAGTCGGAGACAGTAGCTCGCCTGTTGCTGCACAGTTTGTCAGTCATCCTCTAGTCCTTCATCAGTGGACACAGGACGTTACTGTTGGCTGGATATTTCTGGTTGGTGGACTGTTCGCAGTCCAGCAGTGACCCTGAGGGGTTTAAAAACTCCAGCAGTACTGCTGTGTCTGATCCGATCATAGCAGTACAACACACACTAACACACCACCACCACATCAGGGTCACTGTAGTGCTGAGAGTGATCCACCACCTAAATAGTACGTGATCTGTGCTGGTCCTGTGGGGGTCTTAACCATTAGAGAACAGAGTAAAGGCATCTAACAAAGTATGTAGAGAAACAGAAAAGGAGATGGTTATGCCTGATCAGTGTAATAAACTACCAATAATAAGTATCTTTCTGTTAACTCATTGTGATGGTGTAATTTGAGGTTTATTTATGCTCATTTTCTACTTCAGGATTTCCTAAAGTTCTCCAAAAAAGCCGGCGTTGATACAACAGAATTGGAGGTAAGGACGCCATCTATGGCATTTTTCTTGCTGCCCCACTGGCTCACCATGCAAGTAATTTCCTTGTTTCCTCCCCTGAAAAGCTGCATTTTGCCATGTTTTACAGAAAGCAGTGGAGGTCATGTGTGTTGTGCCCAAACGCTGCAACGACATGATGAACGTAGGACGTCTCCAGGGCTTTGATGTAAGACTCTCTTGCCAGTTTTTCGATTGGAGGAAGATTACTGTAACTGAATTGAGACACACTGAAGCCTTAATGCCAAGATGCCAAATAAGGAGATTTGCATGGCCATGTTTACAAAGAAGAAGAAAGGAAAGCATAATATTTAAAAATGATTGCTTCCTCCACCAGCCTACCATATGACATTCTTCTCAGGCTTAGTATGCATGCTGTTCCAGGGTCCTTTCTAACAAATACAGTATGTCTGTGTTACCTTGTGCCTAAAAGATGATATGGGTGTCATTTTGATTAAAAAATTTTTTCTGCATGTGTTCAGGGCAAAATTGTAGCTCAGGGCCGGCTCCTCCTCCAAGACACGTTCATGGTGTCGGATCAGGAAACCAGTCTACTCTCCCGGGCTAAGGAGAGGCGTGTCTTCCTCTTTGAGCAGATTGTCATCTTCAGTGAGCCCCTGGATAAGAAGAAGGGCTTCTCCATGCCCGGCTATCTTTTCAAGACCAGCATCAAGGTGAGAATTGGAAACCTCGAGTCAAGTGACATGCACCTACACAACAATAAAAGTGACTATAAACAGATAAACTGTATGTGTGGTGTGTCATTTGTCAGTATGATTTAAACACTGTCATCTCCAAATTCAGTGATTTGAAATAATAATGCATTATTTGTCTCTTTCGGTTGCAGGTCAGTTGGCTGGGCCTGGAGGAGAGTTCAGACAGCGACCCCTGTAGGTTCACTCTCACATCGAGGTCATCCACAGGGGGCGCCGAGCGCTTTGTCCTCCACGCTTCTAGCCCATCTGTGTGTCATGCATGGGTGCAGCAGATCGGCAGCATCCTGGAGAACCAGAGGAACTTCCTCAATGGTAACACACTTCTATATGAGTATTCGGAGATCTTCTATAGACAGATATAATACAGCATTTGCAGTATTGCAGTCTAGATCATGGTCAAAAGTAGGCAGCAATTTAAAATTGTTCTTTGAAAGCATTTTTCTGACCTACAGCACTAACGTCTCCCATCGAATACCAGCGGAACCATGTGGGCGCGAGCACTTCCAACCAGGGCACCAGCGTTGCCATTGGCTCCCGACCTCGTGGATCCAGAATTCCCCAACCCATGCAGCCCCACCCCCCATCAGCCTCAGGTACGTTTCCTGAGACATTCAGGACAAGCCAGCTCGAGGTTCCCTTGAACGAGCAGCGTGAGGAGGCCCGTTCAGTCCCTCGAGCTGCGGTGTCCCCAATGTCCCTTGCTTTGTCCAGACCTCGATCAGGGCTCCCTTCACCACTAATCTCACCTTCAACAAACCCCTTGAATTCGTGCCACTCTGGCCCCAAAGCCTCCTCGTCCTCCATTTGGGCTTCAGTTCCAGAGCAGAACCAGAAGCGCAAGGAACTGGATCGCGTCAGCACGTGCTCCTCGGCCAGCGAGCACTCCCTGCACAGCAACGGGGTAAGGACCCAACACCGTCCTAACCCAGGCATAATTCCGGCTTTCTACTAACTTTCTGACGGGATGCGTTCCAAAGCCAGACAATTTCCTCGTCAGTTCAAGCGGCCTAAGCTTGTCTACACTCCAGCACTAACCTTGGAATAACTGGAAATAGCTCTGCTTTTTCAATGTTCTTAAAAGATCCACACACAGATCTATTGCTTTCCGCTGCTATTCATTCTTCTACCCTAGGAAGAGCTGAATCCATGAAAGCGATCTAACCCATACTAACGTTCTTTGTTTGGCTGTTTCTAACCAGTCTGCTGCCACGTTTTGAACAAACTCAGGAAGTTGTGAGATGCCACAAAGAAGATGCTGGTAAACTAAAATGACTTAATGAAGAGATGCTTCATGGCTCAACTGACGGCTTGCTTTCCTGCCACTAAACACTTTCTCCATTCTTCTGCATAAACTATATAATGCAGTTTGTCAATTCGTCACAAGTTTCTGCTGTGCTACAGTCAGTACAAATGCGCAGATTGATACAGTATATAATAAGGCAACTATTAGTTATGATGACTACAATACAATAAATATACAATGACGAAAGAAACAGTTCATTTTCTTTTTAACATTTGTACTATGATGTACTGTTAAAGCATAATTAATAAGAATAATTCATTTCAAATAAATCCTCTAAAGCATGTTCTGATCCTAATATCGTGTGCATGTTGTGCTGTCAGAGTGAAAGCAGCAGCAGCAGCAGTAGCGGCGTGTCCACCATGCTAGTGACGCAGGACTACGTGGCTTTAAAAGAGGATGAGATCAGCGTGCATCAGGGCGAGGCTGTGCAGATCCTGGCTTCCAACCAGCAGAGCATGTTCCTGGTCTTCCGAGCTCCCACAGAACAGGGCCCGGCAGCCGAGGGCTGGATCCCTGCCCACGTGTTAGGCCACACCTCCATCCGTGCCCCTGACTACACCAACAGCACCCTCAAGTATGCAAAATGACTGGCCATGTATTAACACGGAATATAGTTAGTATTATAGATTAGTTAAAAGGCTAAGGTTCGTGAGCACAAGCACGACAACTGCAGAAAGTTTTAAATGGAAAAAATAACCTACAACTGTATGCAATGTATAGAAAGTCAGCAATTTATAATATTATAAATATTAACACAGAGAGAAAGTTACAGGGGTTAGACAATGAAACTGAAACACCTGTCATTTTAGTGTGGGAGGTTTCATGGCTAAATTGGACCAGC
>JAOVYV010000045.1:1620493-1631267 GCA_025674545.1 Hassar affinis | reverse complement strand
CTCTGGTACGTCACCCATAATGTTGTGTGCATTGCAATATTTTGAGCAAACCTGTGCTCTTACCCTGCTAATTGAACACACTCTGCTCTTACTGGTGCAATGTGCAATTAATGAAGATTGGCCACCAGGCTGGTCCAATTTAACCATGAAAACTCCCACACTAAAATGACGGGTGTTTCAGTTTCATTGTCTAACCTCTGTAGATGCACGTCTACAGTTACAGGTCACAGGTACTATTTGGGTGGTGGATCACTCTCAGCACTGCAGTGAGTGGTGGTGTGTTAGTGTGTGTTGTACTGGTGTGACTGGATAAGACACAGCAGTGCTGCTGGAGTTTTTAAACACCTCAGTGGACTGAAAATAGTCCACCAACCAAAAATGTCCAGTCACCAGCATCCTGATGAAGGATTAGAGGATGACGAACACAAACTGTGCAGCAACAGATGAGCTACAGTCTCTGACTTTACATCTACAGGGTGGAGCAATATGGTGGACGTGTCTCATAGAGTGCACAGGAAGTGACCACAACCAGTGTTTAAACACTCCAGCGGCACTGCTGTGTCTGATCCAGTCACACCAGTCCAACACACAGTAACACACCACCACCACATCAGTGTGACTGCAGTGCTGAGAATGATCCACCACCCAAATACAGTAGTACCTGATCTGTGCTGGTACTGTGGGGGTCCTGACCATTAGAGAACAGAGTAAAGGGGACTAACAGAGTGTGTAGAGAAACAGATGGACTACAGGCTGTAACTGTAGAACTACAAAGTGTGTCTATATGGTAAGTGCGTAACCGAAAAAATGGACAACGAGTGTAGAGAAAAGGAGGTGGTCAGCAATTTGCCAATGCTAAGAACGTTTTATGTCTTAAAGAGTTGTACGTTTTCACGTTTTTTTCACCCTGTTGAAGTTAGAACGAGTAAAAAGACGCAGCTGGTCATGGTAGCAAGCCGCTGCAAAAGACGGTGATTAGAGTTTATGTGAAACATGGTGGTGGGTGCATTTGTATGTGTTAATCAATAACCCTTGTGAGTGTCTTGGTGTTCATGTTTGGTTTGCCATTGCTAATTTGTGTTTCTAAACGTCCTTGAGATTGTGTGTGTGTGTATGTGTGTGTGAAGTCTTGGGTCTTCATATACAGTATATTTCAGAGCTTTTTTCACACTATGTTAAAACTCCTGTAGTGCTGAGAGAGGGAGACAGGGGAAAAATAGATCTAGCGAGAAAGAGACTGTTATTGCTAATTTTACTACACACTGATGTAGCACAGTATGACATCACTGACTGAATTCTGTCTAGACGTAATTTGCGTAAAGTGTGTGTTTTCCTGAACGTGGTTGCCATGTTATTAGGTACTTTGCTAAAAAACTGGCAATCCAATGAAAATTATTGGTAAATTATTTGTATGTAGAATTTATACCTGCTGACTTTCACAGCCAGTGTGTGTACATATGCATAAGTGTGTGTTTGTGTGTGTGTGTGTGCGTGTCTTTGCATGTGTTCTAATCATCTATCTAAAGAGGGACCTGATGTTTTTTCCCTTTTCCTAATGCTTTCCTCCTAACATACACACTCCACATTCCACTTAACCCACACCAGAAAAGAGAGAGATTGTGAAAACCAGAGAAGGGGGAAAAAGAATGAAATGTGGGTGAAGCAAAGACGCTGCTTGCACTTTCTCTTAAATGTCTGGTCATTTACGCCGAACCTGGGTACACTCATAAGCAGGACGTCATATGTTCATAAGTACAAAAGTGTGCAGATAAGATTCAATGGGATTCAATAGTTCATATTCACGTTTTGTCATGCTTATGATCACCTAGCAAAGGTTTTATGACCACACAGTCAAGGGAAGTGTAATTTCAAGAGCTGCTGGAGGTGACCGAGGTATCCGCAAGTACCAAAGTTGGTCAGAATTGACTTTATTAGACAGCGTTCTGGTTGTAAAGTGTGTCTCAAACACTGGTCTAGGAGGGTTTACACAGAAAGAGAAACAGAGAAAAAAACCAAAAACATCCAGTGACTGGTTTACACTGATAAGAATGCTATAGTTACACAAATAACAAAAAAATGGTATACCAGATGCACAGCTACTGTATTTAATGTGTTCAATGTGCTGTCCCTGGTGCTGAACGATTGAATTCTGCACCTTCAGCTCCGTGTTCAGCACCAGAGACAGCGTCAAATACTGTATCTGTGCAACAAAGGTAACGTTCCCAGTTGTTGTTGCAAATGTCTGTGTTGATAACTTTTGAACCACAAGAGATATTGCATCTCTGATTGTGGCACTCGGTTTCTGAGACAATTATGGTCTTCTCTGATATGCTACATGACTTGCCCTTGCCCTTGATCCAATATGGAGGCTTTCAAAATGGCAGCCATAGCCTAAAAGATAGGCCCTCTTACCCATTACTTTTTGGGGTATTCAGTTTTGTCATTTCGTTTCTGAAATAAAAGGGTGTCCTGAGAATTTTGACTTACCCTGTACAATCGTGCTAAACAGAAAACCATCTCAGAACGAACAACAGGTTCCACTCCTGTCGCCTAAGAACACGAATCTGAGGCTACAGTGAGGCTTCACTGAGGCTTCTGAGGCTTTGTAGTATAATATGGAAATACCTTGACCACTGACCACTTTCTCAGTTAGAACCCTTTCTGAAAGAATGGCCTTTACCATGACCATAAGCTATTAGTGTTGAGTAATGTATTATTACACCAGGTCTCATTGATGGCATAAAGAGAATGACAAAATATGGCAAACTATCACACATACATAAGCAGGGTTAGATGAATCTGAGACTATTTTTTTTGGATGCACGCCAGGAAACCTGAATGTCTGAGGGGTCGGTTCCAATGGATTGGAGTGTGAAAGCAACATTGGAAAAGCCAGTCATGTCACTTGCTGATGCTAAAACAGAACCTTTTAGATGAATCAAGTAAAGAAAAAAGTAAATAATACTGCAGTTCAAGTACTAGAGCTTATCCACAATGGGCCGGTGCAGGGGCAGGTTTTCCTTCCAGTCAAGCACACCTCATTCCACCTGTTTCTAATCAGGATCTAATCAATGGAGCTTGACTTTCAGTAGTGTGTGGCCCACCCATTGGGCACCATTGTACTATGGAGTAAGAACCATGAAAAGGGTTACATGTCTAATCAATCTGCAGCTCAAGAAGAATTTATCTGCGTAAAACATACTAGAGATAACAGCACTCTTCCTGAACCGAGTCCAGAATTGATCCGGGATACGGGCCAAGTGTGAAAGCACAGAGGTAGTGTTAGTGTTTGGTGCTTTGGATATAAAAGTAAAAATGGTGTCAGCTGGCCCTAAGGGAAGTACTTGCAACTGGGAGCCACAGTTACTTAACAGAAATGTCTAGATACTAAATATATTAAAACTGGCTGATGTATTTCTAATTGAACTAAATATGACTTTGAGACACACACTTAATATTCCGTGAGCATGCTAAACGCACTTGCGGGCTGCTGACATCACAACAAAATGGCCACTGTGGTGTCCTTGGCAGCCTCCAGCAGCACAAAGCGTGGTGCAAGGGCTCAGGTGTGTAGTACTGATTAGACCTCCGTGCCACTCTGTCTCTAGTTGATTGAAACACAATAAGCATATATATATAAATATAAATAAATATAGCGCCCCCTATGGAGGACATTATATTTAACAAGGAGGTGTTTCCTTCAACTGACAGAGTTGCTATGAAGAACTGTTTTGTGGTGGATTTTATGGGACGGAAATGTATTTGACGTAATTCATAACTCGCCTTTTCTTGTTTTGTCCTGTCTTGTCCTGTGTGTGTGTGTGTGTGTGTGTGTGTGTACATGTGTGTATGTGTGTCTGTGTCTCTTCTTGATGTTTTCCCTTTATTTCAACATTCATTTGAGTTCCTCTCATTTCATATCTGCTTTATTCATTTTGGTTATGTTTTCTCACCCATTTCTTGCTAACTCCATTTGAACTCACTTTATCTGACTTTGTGATTCTGTCCATCCATGACCAAATAAAAAAAAAACCCAAAACTTTATTTAATTACTAACTGACTAATCCAACCTTTTAAAAACTAAAAACGTTGATCAAACGGCAGCTACGGGCTATGAGAAATCTCGCAGCTTGAACAACATATCGGGAATGGCAGGGTCGTCGCTGCGTTTGACCCCGATCACCGGTGCGCCCTATGATCCCTACGAGGCCCCGGGACCCCTGCGCCGCTGCCGCTCACCCATCCCTTCCATATTGTAGAGCGAAAAAAGCAACGAGGAAAATTGCTAGGAACTCAGGACAGGGGAACAGGAAGAGAAGATGGAGGCCCGGTCTCCATCAGTGGAACTCAATGGAAGCAATAACCACCAGTAACCGTCCTGAATGTAGCTCTTCCTCCATCCTTGTTCACTCAACTTCAGGTGCATGTGTTTAAGTAGTGCTGAGAGAAGACGCACTACGTTGCATTTGGTGAGATCGTTACGAAGAACATTAGCTAGTAGGAAAAAAAATAGTAAGTGACAGTAAGTCATAAAACCTTAGCATAGGTTCACACTAGCAAGTAAAAAGTCACTCGTGTTACTTGTAGTCTCTGGTGGGTGTTAGCAAAAAAATTAGCTGCTGTATAGCTAAACAAGGATTACCTATTGCACAAACCGCGTTACCTGCTAGGCTTCGTACTAGCTTCATTTGTCAGGATAGGAACACAAGCTAGCTGTTCTAGCTACATCCACTCACCATCACCAACGATCCTTACCTGCTCCCTTTTGAGCTTTATTTTACTTAGTAATTTCTTATCAGACAGTAAATAGGAAAGCTGTTTGTCGAGACCGGGATTCGTCTGTGGAATTCTTCGTAGCTAATTACCGTAAAATCCGAGAAACTTTCCGTTCAAATGCCTATTTATTTTGGCTTTGTCCCTCGTTAGTGTGAACCTAGGCTTACAGAACAGTACAGAATCTTTACAAGCAGCTATTGTTCTAGTTCCATCGTCAGCCAAATGTCTTCATTCTCCTTAGCAGAGCGAGAAATAAAACAGATGAACGGAGCTACTTTGATACCTGACATAATTCCTGACATTTCGCATAACCTCATCCTTCGTGGAACTGGATAATAATCACTAAGCATTTTAATGTGATGAACGCATACATGAGTATACACTAGTGTATAGTATGATCCTTATGCAAACAGGTTTTGTGGGGAAAAAAAAAAATTAAAATACATAACATTCTTTTTTTAAAAAAAAAAAAGAACTGATAGTTGGTTTTATTTACACAACACTATGTTTATCTTGGTAAGTACTTCAGCTAATAATATCCACTCATTATTTTTTTTTTTGCTAACTAGCCACATGTTTTTACATTTCTTTTACATGTTTTTCAAGCATTTCTAATAGGATGCTGATAGAGGTTAATTCATATTATTTTGTTCATGCTTAGTTGGGTTTTTTTTTACATTTTTAGCACATTTTACATGTTATTGTAGCTGTTCGTTCATTCTGTTCATTCATTCTTTCTCTTTTTCTGCATTTGTACTATCTAAAAAACAGTTCCCTCAAATAATCAAATAATGGCCATTCATTCACAGTATGTGTTTCAACTTTTTTCTTTTTACTGTTTTTTTTGTGTTCTGTCCATCCAATTCCAGTAAAGTTGAAAAAGTAAGGACTGAATTTGGAAAGATTCAACATCCTTTATAGTGTATATACTTATATATGCAATATATATGTGCAATATACCACTCATGATGCTGGAAACGTAGTTCACGTGCACACGTTTGTAAATACATGTGCAAAAAAACACTTTTGAATTCCAAAATCAGTGTATTACTAAAAAAAAAAAAAAAGCAGATTTGAGATTATAAGACTACTCTAGTGCTTTTCTGATTTGTTGGTCTTGTCCTTGTTAATGTCCTGTTGTTGTTTTTTAATCTCTTTTCAATGTATTTCGAAAAATGGTTGTTTTTTATTGTTAAAAAACGTTCCTTTTTTCACTGTTTCATTTGTATATGATATATACGCGAGTGTTAACTATCTGTATCTTTTTGTTAGATAGAAAATGTTCAGGTCTGTCGGACCAAGTGCTTCCAGAATTTCAAAGAATTAAAAAAAATAAATAATAATAATAATAATGACAGAGCAACAAAGCCATTTCTGAGAAAATGCTTCCTTGGAATCAGAAAAAAAAGTCAATTAAATATATTGCAATAATTGCAAATTCTAGTATTTACGTAGTTAGCTATGTGTGTTAGCGGTAGATGTCGCTTAGTTTAGCCGAGTGCATAAAGGAGCCATTTTGTTTTAAACATGGCACCTGTCATAGCAAAGCTGGGCCAAGATTTCTAGAAACTAGAAGATCTGTACATGTAATTTTCATAGGAGTAAATCAGGGCATATACCAAATGCTAGCATTTAATAAAGGAGTCCTTGTTAGAACTGACAGAGAAAACGTTTTAAAAGAAAACACAACAGGAAAAAAATTGGGAGACATTTTGAACTTTCAGGTCTCTCTTGTTGGGAAACAATATGTGGTAATGTTTTGTTTAAAACCTTCAGGGGTTGCGCTGAAAGATAGACTGAATTAAGAAGCCTTTAAGGTTTTACACTTAACTAATACTAGATTTAACAGTTTTGCTACCATTGTCAATTTGTATTTCAATTCTTCAGACTAGCATTTAAAGCCTATTTAAGCATATGCAAATAGGAATGATATTCTTTAAGGATTCTAAAAGGATTTTCCTGAAGGAAATAACAAATTTACAATTGATTACTTACTTATTACTTATAGATTATAATAATACTATGTTCTAGTAAGAACACTATCACGAATTCTAGCGTTTGGGACGGTGTTACTGTGATAGATTCAGTCATCGCCTTTGTGTGTCTTATGGGCGATGTTAAGATGCTCTTAGTGCAATAGTGATTCCTTCAGAGCCACTCATGCTCCATTAAAAAGGTCTCGGAGTAACGTGGCCCATCAGAGCTCCAGAGGCATTTTCATTCATTAACAAAATCTCAGTGTCCATTACTTATTAAACAATAAAGTGAGTAGCCAGGGAAGAGATTTATACCACCATTTCTCCATTTCCCATCCAGTCAATGTCCACTTGTATATCTGTATTCTTGTCCTGTTGTTGTAGTATGTACTTACACAAATGTTGTTTTTGGGAAAATGTAGAGAATTTGAAATCTCAGCTCTTTGTGTGGTGTGTGTTCCATATTGTTGTAACCAATACAACGCGATCAGGACACTTTCAGACAAATCGGACATGTTTGTTTTGAAAATGCAAGCTCCCTCTATGAGGCTACTTTTAAGCTGCTGTGTGTTATTTAAAAAAAAAAAAAGAATAACAATAACAAACCACTAGCTAGATTTAACTAGCTTCACCTGCCAACTTTGCTGTACATACCTGTATCTACATAGTATATGTGAAAACCCATTAAAATGATCTATAATGTATCTATCTCACTGTATGTTTTTATTTATTCTCTTTCATGTCCAAATTGTACGGTGTTTGTGTTGTATAGTATTTTGTTTATGTGTTTGATGCGTCTTATATTGATGTACGTGAGCTATATTAAATCAGTAATGCGCTCAGACACCATATGTGCACCCACTATTCGTTCAAAGATACAAACATTGGTCTCAGTGAACTGTTATCATTTTAATATGTATTCCCCAAGATGTACCACATTAACCTAGTTTACTTTCACTGACTTTCACTGAAAAGTTCTGCTTTTTATTTTCACGTGAATTAAAAAAAAATCTTTATCAAGACAGACACTACAGATTAACTGGGACTACGGATGATCAAAAAGTCAGCAGATAATTGCTTTAATTGTTGAAGTTGTGATTTCGTTGGAGAACTCCTCAAGATTCTCCTCAAGTTCTCATAGCTTAAGAGTTTCGGTTTGTGTTTACAGATCATAAAATGAATCCAATGATACTTGAATGATTTAAACTACAGTTAATAGTGAATTATCTGTTAACAGAACTTTCACATGCTTAACTTTAACCACCATCGACAGGTAAAGCCACCCCAGCTTTCTACTGTTGTCCGTTTTAACTGATAAGTTTCATTTTATGAGTGGTTTTTAATTGTTTAACGACAATTATTAAGCATTAAATGTAACCAATGTATCTGGGGTGGATTATTCCATTCTTGCGGTTTTAAAAAAAAACAATGTGCTAAATATCCAAAATTTGCACTACAACATAGCATGAAATTCTAGGAACAACAAGGTCATCAATGATTGAATCATTTCATAAGTAGAAGTCCTGGGCTATTTTTTACAGGAGTGGAGTTTTACACCCCTTTAAAGATACATTACACACCAATGTGAAGTGCATGTGTTTTATGTATAAAGTAGGTTGAATATGTTCTGCTCTGTTTTTATTTCAAATCCATTCTTTTCACCATCAATATGCATAACTTTTAAACCATTTATTTAAACCCAACCTCTCAAGTTGGTTTTTCAGGTCAAAATGATTTTCTAACCAACTTCTTGTCTTTGCTTTTGTCCACAGTGTTAAGTTTCTAGCATTCACCGATTCTTAAAAGAAGACACAATTAGGTGTTGTTTTCTGAGTTAACGGACGTTGGCGCATCATCCAGATGCGCCACTTGAGGAATGTTGATGTGGCGAGAGGAATTGCCCCGGAAAGACACGGAAAACGTAAACGTCTGAGGCTGGATCTTTACACAGTAACCAAAGCAACCTCTTGGAATTCTGGACCCATTCCTCGATCAACTGAAAGACTTCTTAATACAGCGTGAACCCTGGGCATTTCAGTCTGATTCTGAGAGAAACGTGACACGTAACAACACTAACAACAACAAAAAAAATTTCAAACAAAAACATTCCATAATGCTTTGTGTCTGCCGTGCAAGATCACAACACCGGAAGCTCCAGCGGCCGTGCTAATCTGCGGCACGGAGTTCTGAGTGTGCATTATTCTACATTTGAGAATGATGGACCAAGCTAGATTAATCATGTAGCATCTCTGCTAACCCTTTGTAGCATTTGTTGGTGGAGAATCCTCTCCAACAATTTTTAGAGACTTTGATATTCATTTACGTTTTGCACACACTGACTACTAATGACTTAGTCACGCACAAACCTTTATCATTTTAGCATTCCGGAGGAAGGTGTCGTCAACATATTGTCCTGTGTAGTCCTGTTTTTTTTATGTTAGATGTGTATTTTACGTACATGTATAGATCCCTGTTTCAGTTTTATAACTTGGACTCATTTTATGATATGGGTTGCTATTCTGACATGAGTCTTCCATTCTTTTCCATCGGTTCAGAAACGGCAACTTATAATCATTTAGTCCACCGAACCAAAGCCCTCCACTGAGACCAAATAAAGTCCCAGATTGGTTCCCTTGGTTAAAGTCTGTACCCAGAACCAACACGGTTTTCCCTTTACATGCAGGTGTAGCAGGATGGCTAATGCCCTTAAACCTTAAGGCTTATTAGCGGCATGACATCGTTCTCTGAGAAGACCCATTTGTAGTGCCCTTCCTTGTTTAAAACTGATATATATATATATATTTTTTTCTTTTTTTAAAAATTTATTTTAGTAGTAGAGCTAAAGCTGCCATAGTGAATTCCATGTGCACATCGTGAACACTTTTGACTGACACACTGCCACATCATCGACGACTGCTCGGACCAATAACGTGTGCATGCTAACCTTTTATCTTTTTAGAGATGATTTAGGCATACGGAGGTCTTAAAGGTGGTATTCTGAAGCTCCTGTTCTCCCTTTCACTCCGTATCCTCCATCAAGGAAATTTGACTTCAAGGAGATTGGTACTTCCGTTTAAAAAAATTACAAGGGAGGACAAATGTATAAAGTAGAACAAATATATATATATATTTTGATAAGTGAATGGGAGAAATAACAGAAGAGCAGTTGTGCACAAGAACCACCCAAGGAACCAACAAAACTGCATCTGGGAAATGAAAAAAAAAGAAAAAAAAAGAAATGAAAGAACACTGCAACTGCTTCCCTGATTTACTCAGGGGGAAAAGAAGGACTAAAGAAGCTAACAAAAAAAATAAATACGTAAATAAATAAATAAACAAAGAGCTCCTGAAATGGAGGAAGCAAGAAGTCTGGACAGCGCAAGAGAGGAGATCCAAAAGAGAAAATGCAAGGACAAATCTTTAAAAAAAAAAAAAAAAAAAGGATTCAAAAAAGAAAAAGGTTAAGAAAATTCTTTTTTTTTTCTAACTTTGTTTACCAGCATGAGTTCTTTGCATGAGTATTTTCTGCAAGCCCTTAGTTGAAGTGAAGGAGGGCTAGAAGTAAAAAAAAAATATTATAATAAAAAAATAATCGAATAAAAAATGATATGCAATGAATATTTAAAAAAAAAAGATTATATTAAAAAGAGCTATATTTTGTTTTTAAATAGTCAAAAAAAATGTGAATAAATATCAAACTATATGTATGACTGCAAGGTAAACTTTTATTAGTTGAAGGAGAAAAAAAAAATTAGAAATCACACCAAATTCTCCTTTGCTACGTATTGCCCCGCTTATTATAACTTGTCAATTTTTCCACGCCGACGTCACTTCTCTACGGACACACATTTTGCAGGCATGAGTGTGTGATCTGTTGTCTGGTAGTATTAGAGTACTGAGAGGCATTTTTCCCCCCCGTCTCTAGCTTCTTCTGTAGCCAAAGTGGTGCTGATTCTCAAACCTCTTAATCCAGCCTTTTTATTTCCCCAGCATGCTTTAAAGCAAAAAAAATAAAATTATAT
>JAOVYV010000045.1:1497113-1507883 GCA_025674545.1 Hassar affinis | reverse complement strand
AGAAAGACAGACAGACAGATAGATAGATAGATAGATAGATAGATAGATAGATAGATAGATAGATAGATAGATAGATATCAGAAAGAAATTTCAAAGAAAATTAAAAGACCTGTCAAAGAAACAAAATGAGAGATTAAAGAGATGGCAATCTAGATAATCATTTAAAAAGTTCTGTAGTTGTCAATTTTAATTATTTGAAACAAAATGTAATCAAAAGAAAGAAAGAAAGAAAGAAAGAAAGAAAGAAAGAAAGAAAGAAAGAAAGAATAAAACATTTATAAAGCAAAGACAGAGGGAAAAAAATCAAACAAAACTAAAACTGAATGAATCAAATAAGAAAAACAAAAAGGAAAGGAAAAAAGGAAAGAGGAAAAGAAAAAAGCTAGTGAAAGAAAGAAAGAAAGAAAGAAAGAAAGAAAAAGACGTGCAGGTGTAAATGAAATTTGTAATATACTAGATATATATAAAATATAAAATGCGGCTGAATTGAAAGAAAAGAAAAACAGAAACGAGAGAAAAAGAAAGAAAGAAAGAAAGAAAGAAAGAAAGAAAGAATAAAACATTTACAAAGCAAAGACAGAGGAAAAAAATCAAACAAAACTAAAACTGAATGAATAAAATAAGAAAAAAAAGAAAGAGGAAAAGAAAAAAGAAAAAGTAATTTTGGGCTAAAGAAAGGAAGAGACATGCAGAGGTAAATGAAATGTAAAATATATAAAATAAATATATATAAAATCATTTGCAAAGCAAAGACAGGCTGAGGAAATAAAAACAATCGTGAAATTAAAAATAAAAAAGAGAGAAAAACAAAAAAGCTAGTATATTTGGCGCAGGTATTTGGCGCCCTCTGGCGCCGAGAAGCCGGAAACGCACCGCGCTGCATTAACGGCAACGATTTTTCATGCAGTTCTTTTATCCGGCCACTAGATGTCGCTGCCGCTGCCTTTTTTTCCCCTCTGAAACAATGAAGCTTCAGTGCGCGGCGGCTGCGTCCTGAGGACGAGGAGGAGGAGGAGGAGGAGGAGAGGGATGAGTTAGAGGATGCGCGAAACGCCCATAGCAACAACCATCTTTTAAAAAAAATACAGGGAGGAAAAAAGCGCACATATAGACGGATTAATAGAAATGGCTAACGGAGTGGGAACGGCGATGTAGGTTTGACGATGCCGCCCGAGCGCGTGTGCCGTTTGGTCGTCTTCCTGCTGCTTTTGTGCTGCGCCGAGAGGACGCACGGGAAATCGGTGGCGGATCCCGGTGAGTGCGCGAGGAAAATATTCGGGAAGGGTGGGGAGCTGCGGGCCAGGGGATATCATCTCTAATCAATTACATCAGCCAAAAAAATAAGATATAAAAAAATTATATATAGTCCGATCAACGCCCTTTGTTTAGTGTTTAGGGTTCAATCTGAATTGCGGTAAAATCAGTTTATTATAATAAAACTACGATTTGGGTATGAAACAGCATCTTGTGTTGAAAATGAACCCTGTAGCCCTGTAAAATCCTGACCTGAACCCTGTCTTCATTTTGTCCTCACCGAGGTCCATTTTATTCAGTAGCAAGGTGTTCATTTGGATGGGAAAAAAAAAAAAACCCAATCATTTTAAAGAATATGTCATCTTCCAATTCATCCAATCAAATGACATCATTTGAGATCTTCAGGCTTGTCGTTTGTGTAAATGAGTAACGTGACATGCACGCACATGCACACGCGACACACGCCTTACAATGCTTTTGTTCATAAGGCATGCAGAGTGAAGCTGGTGCTGCGGTTGCAGGGCCGAGGATGTAGAAATGTGCACCAGAATTACAACCCCACATCCACTATAGCAACAACCTCACAGGAAAAACCCACCCTTAACAAGGATCAATCTCACAGTCACGTTTTAGTTCTTCCTTGCTTTATGTTCACGTCGGGTTTCTGGTTTCCTTCGTTACTTTCAAGGTGTGATGCTTCTGATTTCCTTTATTGTGCCGTACCGCATAGCCGTGAAAACGATTTCGAACGGCGTACAGGGAAGGTGTTCCCCAGACATGCGGATAAACCAGGTTCTCTCATGTCTTTTCTTGTATTGATTGTAAAGTTCAACTTAATCCCTTCCTGTGCATGATGTTCGTCTTTCAGAGGTGCAGGTGAGAGTCAAGGTCTTTGACAGCGGCAACCTTTCGCCCCTGTCTGATGCCGCCGTCGTTGTCCACGGCAACCGGAGCGTGCTGGCGTCCGGCCAGGGGGCCGTTGATGGTGCGGTGGTAGTTAATTTCCAGTACCGCACAGGCACCTGGGTGATCATCACGGCTTCTCGGAAGGATTATGTCACCAGCTCAGTGCCGTGGCATGCCAACAAAGTGCCCTGTGAGTAAAATAATTGTCGTTTTCTCAATTCTGATTGGTGAGATTGTGGCGGGACGCGTATGGCAGATGCACCTCATTTAAAAACACGGCGTAGTCTTGACAAGATGACGTTTTCTCAATGGAGAGGTTTATTTATGGAAGGAGTCTCCAGTGTCAGGGCTTCGTTACAGGCAGACACGTTGATGCCTGTGGTTTCCCATAGCTCTCATTTTTTCTATGTGATGATAATTGAATGCTGGAGTTGCCAAAACATATCATGCCCAGACCCGACACTTTGGCGTGACTCTGATGTGACGAAGCTATGATTTCGGACTTGGCAAGCAAAATCCTACATTAATGACTTAATGTGTTCATTCACGTATACATGTGTACAAATGTGCAATAATGTCCCCGTCTCTCTACTTTGCTCTTGAATTGGCCTCTGATAAAATATATTTGTTAGAAAAAACAATGGTTTCAGGGAAAGAAAATGGATGATAGCGTACGGTATTAGTGCCATTGTAAGTAAAAAAATTATTCGACGGTGGGAGGAAGAGGGTGATATTTTTTTGCAAAAGAAAAAAAAGCATGCACAAGTGGGCACAAATGTACAAGAAAATCACGCAAAAACTCATGAGAAAAAAGAAAACTGTCTTTTTTTTTGTCAAGAGCTGCAGACTCGTCTTAACTAGCTGTGATAAATGCCTGATTAAAGATTCAAAAACCTTTAGATTTCTTGTAGAATAAGGAATCTAAGATTCTTAGATCGTATGCTCTTCACAGGTGCTGCAGTAAAAAATACTACTAATAATAGTACTAAATAAGGTCCCGGGTTCGATCCCTGGGTGGGGCGGAGACTCTGGGTCCTTCCTGTGTGGAGTCTGCATGTCCTCCCCGTATCCGTGTGGGTTTACTCCGGGTACTCCGGTTTCCTCCCACAGTCCAAAGACATGCACGTTTGGTTGATTGGTGTCTCTAAAGTGGCCCTAGTGTGTGAGTGTGTGTGTGTGTGTGTGCTGCCTATGCTGCCTGCTAGGCACCGGCTCTCCCGTGACCCTGAAAAGGAATAAGAGGTTAAGAAAATGAATGAATGAATAATATTACTACTACTAATAATAAGTACAGTGGTGCAATGGGTAGCGCAGTTCTGCCCATGTCTGTGTGGGTTTCCTCAGGGAGCTCCGGTTTCCTCCCACCAACTAAAGATAAGCAGATTAGCTACCGAATAAATGAATGAATAATATCTATACAGTGCTATAGATGGCGTTTTCTTCCCCTTTTGCTGCCATTCATGTAATGGCATTCACGATGAGACAAATAAAACAAATCATGAATGCAGTGATACACGACCGAGAAGACAGCAAGCATTTAACTAAACATCTAATGTTTGTGAACATGCTTTTTATTGATGATTAAGTAAGGAAGAAAACACAACGAGGTTCAGGTACAGCATCTGCCATAGAAGTCCCTGTCTACGTTTTTCCTACAGAAATCAGAGAATGCCTAATGAATTACAGGTGCTGTAACGTAAGTGATAAAAAGAACAAACTTGTTGCACAGATATGCCTAATATTTTATAAATGACTAGAAAGTATATATCTTTACTCTGCCACTGATTATTATTGTCCTGTAACAGGGTTAAATTCCTTGTGATGTGTATATATAAAACACATGATGCGCCAGCATTCTTTCATGACTCTCTTTCATCTCCTCTCTTCTTTTTGTTTTTCAGTATTCTCCTCAGTCAGCCTGTACCTTTTGGCTCAAAGGCCAGGAACCCTCATCCTCTATGATGATGTCATTCATGTGTTTCATGGCTCTCCAGGTACAAAATGCAGAAGATACTGAGTACCACTACTGTGATGATGATAATGATGATGATGATGATGATGATTGGTCCATCAGGCTTGTCCATAGGGCCGTCTGTGGCAGAGCTCAGTCCTCATTTACAGCTGCATAGATTTTAAATTCCCATTGATATAATAATTACCTCTTTTGATTAACCGGTGATCTAATATATGTTGCCATTTGTGAACAGTTTTATTGATTTGCTCACGTTTTTGGCCTGTAGAGGTACTCTATTATTAAATCTAATGGTGATAATTGAGATGCATTGGGGCATGTTGTCCCATGTTTGCCCTATGAACATTTTCAGTGCAGGAGGACAAGGAGCAACAAACGGTACAGTTAACGTGGTTGCCAGGTGCTAACTTGGGATAAATCCTCAGCCTGATATTTTGAAAAAGATTGGGTGAGGGAATTTTTGGTAACAGTGTGGACAGTGTCTGTGCATCAGAAATGCGTAAGCACCACAGTGACCTTGTTTTCCTACACTGAGAAAAAGAAGAATTTTACTGTATGTTCCTCCTTTTTGCAGTGCCTGAACTTTTAAGGTTGAACCTTGTTAAGTCTTTGGGGTTTTGTTGGGATGGAAATTTTGCTGAAGCTTGGTAAACATTGTTAGGTCTTTAACAAGCTGCCAGACTGTAAGATAGTGAGATAGAAGCCTGGATGTTGGTGACTCTCAGCTGTCTATTACGTTTTTTTTTGTCTAGATAGCCTACGGGGAAAAAAGTCAAGTGAGATAACCTCTCGATTTAATTTTGTCTGAGTCTATGCCATTCTCTCTATCTCTCTCCTTCTCTCTCTGTCTCTGTCTCACATGTGCACACACACACATAACCATGCTGTCTTCAGCTACTTTTCCTTACAGTTACTATTTCCTGCTACTGTTGCCATAGCAACAACATCCTCGAAAATCTGATGCTTAACACAGTATTCCAGCATGGATCTGAATTATTAAGTACATTATTTTGTATCTCTTCTCAGTAATAATAATAATAATAATACTACTACTAATAATAATATGTTATAATATGGAATATTATCTCTTATAATACTTAAAAAAAGATTTTACATCCATGCTAGCATTATGAGGATATTACTGACATTGCAAATGGTTTATTTAAAGAAAATGAATATATAATTTGTGTACTTTCAACGTGGCCGTGTCGGTCAATATTGTTGTAGGTAAAGAAAAAAAATAATGAGACTTGCTGTCTTTTCCTCTTTGCTTGATCTTCAGGAAATGCAGTAATACACGTTTTTGTACATTTTTGTTGTGAAGGGCACTTTAGTGGTGTTTAAAATGTCTTTTACCTTGTGACTCTAATATATCAGTATATGGGACACTAATAAAAAACAACCACAATTTGATCACATAGGAGGGCGGAGCCAACCATGGCTGCACATTCCAAGGCGGAGCTTGCGGCTGAATTCCTCCTTCTCTGAAATGACTGCTGTTTTGACCACTGCCAGAGATATGAGTGAAATCAATGACTTCCCCTACCTCCTGGCCCTGGAGACCAACACCACAGGTCATATACCAGATGGACAGATTGATATAATCATTGTAGATTTTGAGAACGATATGCATATTTTCGGGTTAACTACTGCGTGTAAATATTGTACGTATGTTCACGTAGGAGGGGAGAACAGTTGGATGGACTTGACTGTAGTAGCTGCAGTGAGCGCCCAGCTGTTTGATCGGGAAGGCAGTGAGGTTCAAGTCGCAGAACCAGTTCAGTTCTCTGTTCCTTTGCCTTCTGACTCCCGTGTCCGGTCGCCCACCAGCATCCCCGTGTGGGTGTATAACATGAACACAGGTATACATATAAATAGAAACCTTGGAGACGTACTGTATCTGAATAATGTATTTTGTAATGTTATTGTAATGTTATACTTTCTGAAATGTTAAAACCGGTGTGCCACCAGGTTCCATTTTGGGGCCTTTACTGTTTACCGTATGCTGATGACACTCTTGTTTCTGGTTCTGCCAAATCCTCAACTGCCTTTATTTCTCCTGCAGTATTTTTTGGCATTTCCTACATTTTCTTCCCCGCTTGCTTGCCTGCTAATTTTCAGCCTTCAGCCAACTCTCTCTATGTTAGATGACAGGCACCAATTGGGGATGGTGAAGCCAGGCAACTTACCTGAAACAAATGCTGAGTCACCGAGCAGCATAACAATCTCTGGGGGAAAGTGATTGTAGCCAGATTTGTACCCAGAGACCTTAGCCATATTTGCTCACATGGCTCATGGCCATGGAAGGCTATGGTGTCACTCAAATGCAAAGGTTTTTCTGCTGCACTAATTAGGCACCAACCTTGTTCTATGCTTTAATGTCTTATTTGGTAATTTGCTCTTTTAGTGTTAGACATCTTGTAAAAAAACATTGATTTTGTTTTTATGCAGGCCTTTGGGTGAGAAATGGGACTGGCTACATTAGAAGAGATGGCTCTCACTTTACATGGGACTTTACAGCCTCACGACTGGGTTACTGGATAGCAGCGTTCCCCTCCTTGTCAGGTAAAATACACATACATATTATCTTTGTGCCTTGAATCAAAGGCAGAAGCCCATTAATTACTCACTGGCTCAAATAAAAGAAACATTTGGGTCATATTAAAAGATGGTGGTTTAAGGTCAAAGGCTGAGTTGGTATATATGGTATATGTATATATATGGTATATATATATATGGCTCCCCATATAGATTATTAATCTTACGTGCATTAAGGCTAGAGAGTGGCCAGGTTCTTCTTAAGTAGAATCACCAGAGACAGTGTTTGTATAAAAGTGTTTAGGCCATTATGGTTCTGATTGCATTTTAGGACCTGGTTTGTCTCATCCAAGCCTGAGGGACATCACTGCCTACCATACCCTTATCTTGCTGTCCATACTAGGGTCTCTGGCTCTGCTTGTACTGGTACTACTCTGTGTTCTCCTCTACTACTGCAGGTTAGTGTGTGTGACGTAAATTTTTGTTGTTTCTTATTTATTTGAGCGAAGGCTTATCTGAACCCTTTCCTAAAGCAAGGTGTTTACAGTGGCTCCATCATGTATCAACTCACATACCACACATACTCACTTACTTATTTTTTTTTTCTTGCTGTTAGACGGAGGTGTCTGAAACCTCGGAGACAACAAAAGCAGGGGCAAGTCTCGACAGCCCTGTGCAATGCCAAAAGAGACCAGGGCACCTCCACCTCTCGCCTCAACCTTATTTGCGGTGGTCATGCTGAAAACGGTGGGGCAGGCTCCAACGGTGATCCGGAGGCCAGCAAATCTGACGTCTCCACGTCTCACGAATACAAGAGTGCACGTGAAGAGTTTGCCAAGCACGTACCAGCACACAAGCTCCGTCATTCATCCAAGAATAAACAGTCCAAAGGGGCCCAGAGAGGTGCTGAAAGCTTCCCTATGAAGGTGCATCGTGCCACAGAAACAAGCAGCGTTGACAATACAGCTCCCCATGAAGACTACAGTCGCAACTACAGCCCAGATGTCAAGGATCATGAGTACCGTCGGAGACATGTCGTTAATGATAATCGTGGATACACGGCTGACCCACCTTCTCCACCTCTCTCGGACAAGCCGCCAGAATACTCACAGGTTTCCCAAGGTCAGGACCATCTTGCCCGTCCAACAACACTGAACACACAACCTGGTCAGATCATATTCTGCAGCTCTTTAGATCAAATGACAGAAAACATGTACCGCAGCATGGTCCCAACCCTGGTCATTCCAGCACATTACATGCGTCTGTCGTCTGAGTTTGGTGGTTCTGAAGCTGGAAAGGATGGCCAGAGTCAGGCTGAGAGGGAAAGGGATGGCCAAGGAGGGGCAGGTAATGGTGGTAGCAGTGGAGTTCAGGGCCAAGGTCACCAGGTCCAAAGCCAAGGATCAGGCCAGATGCAAGCCCAGCAAGGAGTAGGGTCCCCAGCCGGTTCGGAGGAGAATGTATGGGCATCTGGAGGTCCGTCAGCACCAGTTCACATCCCAGTGCTCTTTAATGATTCCACCATGGCTCAGATGAATGGAGAACTCCAAGCACTAACAGAAAAGAAACTTCGAGAACTAGGAGTCAAGCAGCACCCTCGTGCCTGGTTCATATCACTTGATGGACGTGCCAATGCCCATGTGCGCCATTCCTACATCGATGTTGCCTCAGAATTTGCTCACAGTGGAGCTAACAGCAGTAATCACAGTGCTCAAAGCACCTTGAGTGCCCCTGCTGGCACCAGTAAGGATTGCATCCCAGACACAAGCCTCCAAGATACCCATCAGGAGCGCAAGCAGGCATCCGGACGAAAGAGCAAAGAGGAACGGCACGGAAATGGGCGGAAGGGGCATGGAGGAAGCAGCAGTGGGGGGAAGCAGTATTCCAAACTGCCTTATCATGATCCGCTAGACCTTGCTGGTGGAGTTGGCCGTATGGGAGCAGGATCACCTTTGGAAAATCCACTGACTCCCCTTCTGGATGATGGACCAGAGGAACCACGAGGGTCCCCAATGCCACGAAGAGGTCGAAGCCGAGGAAACAGCTCACGTAGCAGCAACAGTGAGACCCAGCGGGATTCTGTCACCAGCCCAGAGGATGATAATGACCCGGATGACAAGGATGAGAACAAGAAAAGTCCATGGCAACGTATTGAGGAACGCCCACTCATGGTGTTCCATCCCAAGAAGTAAAGCAGTAACAGAAAGAGAAGGCCCACCTTCAGAAAGAAAAGGACCACGTTTGATACTTAAGCACTATAAGCACCATCTGGAAGCAGGTGATTCCCTTGTTTAATGAAGCAAGGAAATACCCAATTTGTTCAAACTGGTAATTGTAAGCAAATTTTGCCTATATTGGAACAATTTAATCTAGTTCCTCCAAGCTGAATGAAACAATGTCAGAATCATTTTGTAATTAATCAAATCCCATCCTTATATCACCAAAAACTATATCGATAGCTCTAATATGGATGTGAAAACTAGTAAAAAGATGAGATTGTGGGAACAGAAGAGCAGATGAGGTGCCACTCTGACATAATAAGACATATTCAACGCCTTGATGATGCCTAAGTCCCTAATCGTAATATGAAACGCCATTTTTACCATAGGTCCGAATAACATATTCTTTAATGTACGTTATATATGTTTACAATCAAATATGGCACAAAAGAAATCACTGAACTATGTACAAGACTGTTTCAATTGCTTCTCAGTCAGAATGGCTTGGTGGTTGTAGTAGTGGATCGGAATAGCGTCATAATCGAGACGGCATGTTCATGAACTGACGACTTGTGGAAAAAAATATCAGCTCAGATCAGAAAAGATCAGGCATTGTGCTGAAGAGTGAAAAAAAATCTTTTACGCTACTGGACCTTTTCATATGTTCATAATCGGTGTTGTAACACAGCATTCCTGTGTACATCCTGTTTCATATTCCCAATGATACCAAACTCCCAGATCCAACAGGAAGCATTATGTGTTACTTTATTCGTATATTATTAATGTTTTTTCCTCAACATCATCAATATGAACATTGATGATAGAACAAAGCACTGGTTTATAGATCCAAGCATTCCAGATCAGACATTCCCAGTTAATGACCAATGCTTGTGTATTTCACATGATTTGTATCAATTTATATTTTATTACTTTATTAACTCATTTTATTAGATGTTCTTAATGTAAATTTTTCATTTTTTTTGTTTTACATATTTAACTAAGGGGAGATTTTTTTTTATTTCTGAATATCTGAAGCTAAAGATTTGGCAGGAAAAGCGGATTTCTTTCTGTTTACATGTATGTGCCAATATGAACTTTTCAGATCATGCTAATTGTAACTTTTTTTTACGTCACATGTGAGACTTGATAGCTTCTTAGGTGACATGAAAGCACATCTGGGCTTTTTAAATGAAGTAGTCAAGCTGTGAGCTGCTTACATGGCACGATATCACACTGTTTCCAGGTTTACAATCAAAGGAACTGCTGCTCAACCAAACATATGATACTTAGACCAATCATGAATTAGGAGGGCCAGACAAAACAAAATGTTCCGTTAATCCAAACACAAGCAGTAAGACACATTTTGCGTAAACATCTTAGTCAGTCAGACCAACAAGGCTGCATTGCACAGGTTTAGTCATGGAGCGACAGAAGACAGCTTTTAGAGTTCATTTACCGATGTTGTATTAAAATAACGTCTTAATCAGACAAAGGTCATGGTAAAGACATTTCATTTATAATTACAGGCAAGGAATACGCAGGGTTAGGGTTAGGGTTGTCTTGTAACCATTGATCTGTTGTTCCAAAGTGTTTTACTCCTCTTATAACACGGTGAATACTTTATTAAGGGGCAGTCATGGTCTTGTGGTTAGGGTGTCTGCCCCGGGTTCGATTTCCGTGACTGACTTGGCTGAAGTGCCCTTGAGCAAGGCACCTAATGCCCTATTGGCTCCCCCATTGGGCGCTGTGGCTAGGGCTGCCCACCGCTCCAGGCATGTGTGTGCGTTCACTGCCCCTAGTATGTGTTCACTAGTGTGTGTCTCACTGCACGGATGGGTTAAACGCGGAGGTCCAATTTCACTGTGTGCAAGCACAAGTGAC
>JAOVYV010000045.1:1309370-1323321 GCA_025674545.1 Hassar affinis | reverse complement strand
GTCCAATTTAGCCATGAAACCTCCCACACTAAAATGACAGGTGTTTCAGTTTCATTGTCTAACCCCTGTAAATATATGATGTGCTATAAGTGCCTAATTAGAGTGATAAATATAGCTGAGATCTAGTCATTTTTTATGTTTCTCTATACTTAATTAAAGCTTAAAAGGTTTGATTATTTATCATTTAAGCCTAAAAAGTGTTTTTTAAAAGCTTTTGACTGCCATTGTTTGTTATCTTGTGTATCTCCCTGCCTGATTATGAAATAAATACATACTGGAATTTTAATATTATCACAATACTTTCATCTTTTACCATCAGTGAAACCGGCAAGGCAGCGGAAGGAGACTTTTGGGTGTAGAAGCTTTCACTCGGGTGTGTGTTTTTTTTTTTCTTCAGGAAATCCTAACTGGAATTGGAAGCGCCTGGTCAGAACAAGATGTTCAAAAGCGAATCTGAGCCTACCGGCATATGCGTTCACTGCATCTAAGGAAAGTCGGTATAAAATAAACAGAGAAAATGCAAGCTTTTGTGTCATCTGCTTTTCTTATTATTATCGACAAACCTTTTTTGTGTTCCTCTCTCCAAAAAACATGTAAATGCTTGCCTTGGAAATCCATTGAACAGCAGGATCTCTCTGAGGTTGATCTCCCTGGTTGTACGGTACGCCTTCATTATATATAAGTGTAGGATACAAAGCCTTTCCAACAACAACACAATGGGGAAGAGAATAGGAACTGTCTCTTTATTAGCAAGAAGTCCCATGGCTCTGGGCCAGGAACAACTCAATGGAATAATGGCACAAAAAAATGAATAAACTAGTTTATGAGGACGTCTGATGACCCATGCATGACCATGTACTAGTATTATATGCATTAATTCTGCTTTTTTTTGTGTGTATCTATAACAGTCTTTCTATTCACTACTATCCTCCTGCTCTTATAGTAGTCTGTGTGTAACTCTAAAAGGTCCTTATCTTCAAAACAGGACCACATGGATTCTCTCAAAAGCTACATTTTGCTGGTGATGTGCTACAGGTGTACTCCATTCTCAAAAAGCCCCTAAAACCCCTCAAGCAGAGCGGAAATGTAGCCAAAGTCGGACTTTAAACAACTAAAAGATCAGCTGTTGTAGATTTCCCCCAACTGCCAAGCTGCTCATGATTACCGACACTCTCAGTCTCTCAGATCTGGTCACAGATTGCGCCACGGATTCTCTAGAATCTGTTTCGGGAAGGTTGTTGAAGACTTGTGCAAGCGTCAGTAGTGTCAGTAGTGTTTGTAACAAAACACAGCAAGTACTTTTTGATTGATCTCATGAGAGCAGTGGCTGACAGCTCTTCTCTGTAAGTGCTCTTTGGTTGTTGATGTGAATGTTGTGAATGTTGGTTCTTAATGAAATGTGCAGAAATGAAAAAGACTCCTAACAGGAATAACCTGTTGTACAGTTAGCAGTACATGATCGGTCTGTCCCTCACCCCCTTTTCATTCTGTTGCTTTTTTTTTCTATGAACGTTGGGCTGCTGTGAGTCTAAGCGACGTTCCTGGGCTCACCTGTCTATAACCCTCCCATGACTTCAAAGCGAGATTGAGATTTCAAAAGAACTGCCCCCCTGACTAATCCACCGCGCCAGGCTCTGCCAAGCCGCCTCTCGGCACTAGACCATTAGCTACTGAGCCCCTATGTGCATACTTAGTGTTGAGAAACAGGAATTCTTCCCTTCTATATAAAAACCACACATGGTTGTGACTCACTCACATGGCTGCACAATCCATCAATCATCAATGCACCAGCCTTCATGTTTAGGCCAATGCTTTCCCGAAAGCAACACTCAAGGATTTAATTGCCCTGAGATCAAATGAAAGAAACATCTTTTTTGACTCTGAGCGATTTGTCTGACTTGAGTGCCTACACCCTGGCCATGTGCTAAACGCAAGCCGGTGCTTAATTACCAACCGTGCAACATGATCAACCGATGTTGGCTTGCATAACGTTCCCTGTGGCTGTAGGTCAAGAAGTAGTGCAAATGTGCAAGTGTAGTAAGCAAAGGAACACACCGTAGAAGTCGGTTCTGGCTCATGGTGATATAATCACGCTCGTAAAAGCTATAGGGGCATAACCTTGGCACGCTTCTGAGCGTCGGGCGTGAGCAGGTCGACCTGAGAGCAAAGCCAGCACGGATTGCACCGTGACTCAACGCTCACGCTGTAACCCGATAGACTCATTTGTCCACACGTAGCTTGACTTCAGGGATCTTGGCTTTCCAGGCTTGCTCCTTTCACATGGAAACACCAGAGTCTGAACGGTCCTCACAATGATTCTCATGATCGTGTGTGTTTCATAGCGTACCTGATTCTCAGCAGCACTGCTCAGATCAAGGCTTTTCTCCTCGGCTCAGGTTTACACCCATTAATTATGATGGAAGACTCTCAGGGAGTTTTTCCTTGCCAGGGTCATCCCTGGATCTCTGTCTCCCTGGCTAAAATGTAAAACTTATGTCTGGATTTTATGTCTTTTAAGTCTAAAAGTGCTTTAAAAGCACTTTAGAAATCAAATTGAATTGAAATGACTAGACGAATGACGGCTAATGATCTCGTCATCAGTTTCCCAAGAGGACAAAGTCCGGATTAGGTCATACATTGGCTGTTCAAAGACTAAACACAGACGTTGGCTGATTGGATCTCATTGATGAGCTCTTATGGAGGTTGCGTAACTTCATTGGTTCATTGGTTCATCGTAATTTCATCGTAAGTTCATTGGTTAAACCTCTGCAGCATCAACGTGGAAAACTGACACATGATCAGAGTCAAGAAGGCAGATTCCAGTGCTTTACACGTTATATTGAAGAATGTTTGTTTTACTTCTATCACTCTGCCACTTTAGTTGGAATTAATCCATGATTAGCTTTTCCTGTTTGGTCTGTGAACATTATCAAAAAAAAACCAAAACCCCATTGGTCAGGCAGCCTGGCTTCCTGAGACTTTTTTGAAAAATTCTTTCAGAATCATATAGATGATTATGCGTATATTATGCGTCTTTCATGTGTAGGCTTTAGCCAGGCCTGTGTATGTTTTTACTGTACTAACTCCTGTCTGTTTTTCTCACTCTGTGTCTCCAAGTGGATTTCCTCTGGGTTCCCGGGTTTCCTCCAACATTAAAAATAAAGATGCCAGCTGATGCATTATCTTAACCGCTTATTACTATTTCAGGGCCACAGGAAAGGCCTTACATACCTTTTTTTTATCTCAATAGACAATCAATTTTTTTTAAAACCTTGATTCCGATAAAAGCAATCAATATAACTCATTATGCATCGTACAAAGATGAAACGACAAAGATGAAATGATACATAGTTTTTTTTTTTAATCCTTTGTCCATTAATGGTCATTGGGATTTGGGATTTTAAGAATTTAGTAGTTAGTGCACTCGAGTTGCAAAGATTTGGTGTTTTTAGCAGCATTGTGCATTTTTTTTGCATTGTGCATGCATCCACTACTCATTGAGCTCCACTGGCTACCAGTGGCACTGGGTACTCCGGTTTCCTCCCACAGTCCAAAGACATGCATGAGACGTTTGGCATCTCTAAAGTGGTGCATGAGTGTGTGCATGAGTGTGTGCATGAGTGTGTGCATGAGTGTGTGCCCTGCGACGGATCGGTGCCCAGTCTGGGGTTGTTCCTGCCTTGCGTCCTAAGCTGCCGGCTAGGCACCGGCTCTCCTGTGGCCCTGAAATAGTAATAAGCGGGTAAGATAACGCATCAGCTGGCATCTGTATTTTTAATGTTGGAGGAAACCCGGGAACCCAGAGGAAACCCATTTGGAGACACAGAGTAAGAACGTGCACGAAAAGCAGAAAAAAACAGACAGGAGTTAGTGCAGTAAAAACGTACACACCCCCACACACACAGACACACACACACAAACACACACACACACACAGACAAGCCGTTGCATAATTTTTAATGTTTTTTTTTTATGCTCATCAGACGTCATTAATAATTAAATGCATTTTTGGAGCATAATGCACCATGCACCTTTATTTTTTCAAGTAACAAGCACTCTGACTGTCGTTGGTTAAACGCGTCGCTGCTTGTAGTGAACGTACCTGTGCGAGCGCGAGACTCGGCGTGCACTGATCTGTAGTGCGCATGCGCGCGCCCTGAGCCTTCTTTTTCCCGTTGCTTTCATTAGTAGAAGATGCCGTCGCGCGCTGCACGCAGTTGCCTCGAGTCTCTGCGTCTCTCTGGAAGTCATTACAGCGGGTGTTTAAACAGCGTGTTTGTGCAAACCTTTGTGCAAAAAAAATGTGCATTTTTTTTCCAACCAAAATGTGAGTATTCTGTTATTTTATATTTATTTTTTTACTTTGTAGCTGATACACAGAGCTCCTGGTGGGGGTGAGCAATTTTTCCAAAACGCTTGCACGCCGTATTTCTGTTATTTATTTATTTATTTATTTATTTATTTATTTCTTCCTGATAACCCGATTAGTTCCTTTCTCATGACATTCCTCTTCAGCCAGACAAGAGCCACTCTTCTTTCCTTTAGGGATTCTGGGAAACTCGCGAGCTTCTCTCCCTGCACCACAAACACTTTTTTTCTGCACAGATGAGCTACCAGGACTTGCTCATTAGCTCTAATGTTGCCTAATCCAGGATTCATCTGAAGAGTGAAGGGAGATAATGTGTGTGTGAAGGTTGTCCTGGAGTGTTGTGGAAGTCAGGAGCAGTGATTAGTCAGCAGGAGTTTCCAGCCAGAGGGGAGTCTGGAGATGAAGGCTCCTGAGCAGTGCTTTAGATTTACTACACTGCGGATTATACTCTGTTGGACTTGTTGTTGTTGTTTGTATTGTTTGGGTTTTTAATTCAACATAACTAAAATGAATGCCAACCCGGACCAGCGCCCTCACGTGCTTCCTTTTGGGAATAGATTCTCCGGACCTTTCCAGGGTTTAAGTTCCTGTAGCCTGTGTGATTTGTGGGGATGTTGTCTCAGGCTGTGGTCGACATGATGAACCTAGGCTTAGTCATATCTGTCTGTGTGACTGATTATCTGTCTGTGTGTCTGTTTATCTATCTATCTATCTATCTGTCTGTCTGTCTGTCTGTCTGTCACTTTATTAACACCAGAGGGATCTATCTATCTATCTATCTATCTGTCTGTCTGCCTGTCTGTCTGTGTGTCTGTCACTTTATTAACACCAGAGGGATCTATCTATCTATCTATCTATCTATCTATCTATCTATCTATCTGTCTGTCTGTCTGTCTGTGTGTCTGTCTGTCTATCTATCTATCTATCTATCTGTCTGTCTGTCTGTGTGTCTGTCTGTCTGTCTGTGTGTCTGTGTGTCTATCTGTCTGTCTGTCTGTATCTGTCTGTCTGTCTGTCTGTATCTGGAGACTGCAGGATAACCTTTCTTTGGGTAATGTGTTTTAATGCACTCTGAAGCCAGCGTGGGGTTTTATTAAGGCTTTTTCTAGGAATATTGTTATGATACGATACACCAGCCGTCTCACAGCAGAGTGTCACGACCAGAATGAACTCTTTACACTTTACACTTACTGAAAGGAAGAGATAAAGGCAGAGGAGGTCAAATCAGGAAGATAGAAATAAAAAACCAGTCAGACTGGATATCAGTACGAAGCGGATATCAGTGACCAGTACGCCCAGTGTCCCTGTCTTTTTCTGATTCAAACAGGAGGACTATTATTTAACGCCGGATAAGCTATGGATTCCCCTGCGCTGGATCGCTCCAGAGCTGCTGGAGGAGTTCAGAGGAGAGTTAGTGGTTACAGACCAAACTAAGACCAGCAACGTGTGGTATGTACCGCTGTTTCTACCACTATACATGTCCCCGTTGATTAGACACAGCTTACTCCTTGTAGGTCTGTACTGATGAGGTGGATCAGTGGATGAATTTATACCACTTATAGATTTTTTTATTATCCTAACCCAATCACAATTAAGCTTTATGGTGACATCGTGTTCTACAGTAAAAGTCTATAGAGACGCTTTAATCTGCCAGCTGCGTGGTTTTGATCGACAGGTCCTTAGGCGTGGTGATCTGGGAGCTGTTTGAATTCGGCGCACAGCCACATCGCCACTTAAGTGATGAAGAAGTTCTGACTTTTGTCATTAAGGAGAGACAGATTACCCTGGCTCAACCCCGCCTCAAACTCTCCCACGCCGACTACTGGTCAGTTTCGGGTTCCTCTTTCATTACAGATGAATCCCTTACAGATGTATTCCCAGTTTAGCATAAAAAAACAACACCATTTCCAATGAATTTAAATAAACTGGTTTTCTGTTTTTAGGTACGAGGTCATGCAGTCGTGCTGGCTTCCGCCTCCGCAGCGCCCAACAGTCAACGAAGTCTTCATCCTCCTTTCCTCTCTCCTGGCCGCCGAACAAGGGACGAGCAGGAGGAGTGCGGCAGAAGATGAGGACGAAGAGGAGTACGAGGAAGCACACGGCCGACGGAGGAGAGGAGAAAGCGAAGAGTCGTTCGAAAGGCGATGGGACTCGCTTCGTCCCAGCGCTTTCCAGTCAGCTGCCGGTGACCGACAGAAAGACAGAGGATATAACAGAGAGGACAGTAACTCCTACCCTCTTCTGGACCCTGTGAACTCGATCCCTCCTTCATCCCACGAGCTTGACGACATCCTGACCGTAACTGAGACTAGCAAAGGATTGAATTTTGAATATTTCTGGGAAAAAGCACACGGTAGGAAGGGTTATAAACCGCTTCCTCCACCTCAGCCAATACCAACGCCCATCTCCGGTCATCGGCAGTCTTTGGACACGCCCACAGTCGTGCCTGTGATCAGCGCGCGTAGCCCTTCGTTAGCCAGCGAGTACTACATTCGCTTGGAAGAGCACACGCCGCAGGACAAATCCACTCATCTTAAAGGGAAGTCGTCTTCAGCGCAAACAGATTCAGCCAGTCCTGGTGATTTGGAGTTAATAGAGATTCCGAGTGGGACGCTCGGCAAGGGAAAGCCTGCTTACCAACACAATGTTGGACAAGGAGCCGCTCAGACACTCCAGACTGTGAGATCCAGTGAAGTCCAAGTCCTCGTACCAAACACGGGTCTGGTCGAGTTCAGTAAAGAGAGTTGTAACAGAGTGACCGATTACGCCATAGTGGACATCGGGGACATTAAACGAGACACGCACCTGAGACGCTCCGGATCTGTCACTTCCCAAGTACCGATCCTTCCACCGAAACCTCGCTCAATGTCCATGTCTTCAGGCAGCAATCTACTCTCTCGGCCCCTACCTGTTCCTCCACCTATGTACGCCCGCTCTTATGGCCTAGGTCACTACCCTGCACCTTCTTATCCCATTAGCAAATCAGAGACTTCAGATTCCTTGTTCATGAGTTCAACCTCAAAAGCCAACTTCGATCATCTGGGTTTCAATCGGACACACCCGAGGCTCCCTCCATCTCCGTCACATTCTCCATCCATTCCTCCATCCTCTGCTGGACACTCCATATTTCCTGCACCTCAGAGTTGCCCTCCACCCCTCCCTCCTCACTACAGACCCCAGAAGGATCCCTTCGACAGTTACGCGGGTGAAACATTCCCCAGACATAACAACCCTGCGGTGCACTTAGAAAGAGACCCATTAAGCTGTGACTATTCTGAGACTGCTGACAGGAGCATGACGTGTTCGCAGTCATTGCACAACTCAGCCTATATCAAGGACGAGTCCCCAGGAGGCCCAGAATCACCCTATTCCAAAATCTTTCACTCAGACTCGATTCCAGAAATTGAGAGAAGGTCCTCCTCCAGCACTACATACTCAGAAGATGACTACAATTCCCCATTTGTCTCGCCAAGCAGACTCAGCAGTGGTACTATCATCGAACACATCAGCTTGGTTGATGACCCAGATCCTGCTACAGCAGAACTGTTCTCCAGGGGAATGAAACGAACCCAATCACGGCTTGACACAATTCTCCCAGCTCTCTGGAAGGAAGAGGACGCAGAAATGCACCGCAAGCGAGTTGCAGCAGCTAAGAAGTCACCAATACACCTGTTTCTGACAGAAATCTCCAATGAACCATTGGACTCCAGTGTCGGGGAAACCTCATGGGGCAGAGATAATGACAAGGACAGTGGATTTAAAGGGATGCGGCGATCCCAATCCCTCCTTACCGAACTTGATTCGGCCACAAAAGCATGGGCTTCTGATAAAACCGCAGAAGACGGTGGCATTAAAAAGAAGGATTTGTTCCTCACTGAGATTGACACGTCCATGTTAGATTGTGAAGACGTATACGATGGCGACGGGGGCATCCCAGTATCCCGCTTTGGAACCACACCCTTCCCCTATGCACGTCCCGAAGATTTGTCCACATACGCTGAAGCAGAAGACGCTGGGAAAATGGAGTCTAAGAAAGAAAACATGACCAGAGAGGAGTTTCTAAAAGAGATCCAATCAGCTGAGACGTTTCTGACCGAGATAATAACCAGACAAAGCAAACAGGAAGAAAGGTCTTCATCGCCTGTAGCCATATCACCCGAATACGAGTCTGTTTTCATTGACCCGATATCCTCGCCAACGATAAAATTCGAATCATTAGCTGCACCATTAAGTGACACAAAAGAAGCGATTTACGCCCAAGTCACCAAGCGAGTTAAGAGAAGCGAAATAAAAGTTGCTGTGCGTCCAGAAATGCCTGTTCTGCAAATAGCATCAGAACTACAAAGCCTCAAAAAGGAGCCATATTTATCCAAAGCCAAAACAGAATCAGATTCAAAGCCCCAAAGATCTGCTGACTTTGTTCCTTCAGCAGGGCTTTTAATGGACCAGATATCTCCTGTGGTAACAGAGAGAACAGATGCTGAGGTGATTGAGAGTGAAAAGGAAGACGTTAGCTTAGAACTACAGAGAGGGTCCGGAGTTCAGTGTTTGTCGCAGGATATCACAGGTAAGGACGTAACAGAAGCTAGCGATAAGAGGACCTTGACTGATAAAACTGAGAGCGTTGATAAGGTTGTAGAGGGAATCCATGTGCACGATCCACTCACGGTCAGAGCAGAAGCAAGAGGCGGTTCATTTGAAAGTTCTGAACAAGTCCTTGGTGTAAAAGAGTGTGTGTATGTGGATATTCCCGATCCTACCAGTTTAACAGATACCGCTGCCTCCACAAGTGAACAGGATTGTGCTCAACTTATTCAAAGTCAAAGTCAAAGCCAACAAGACTCTCCTCAGGTCTCCCAAAAGGGGACATTGTTTACCTCCAGCGAACAAGCTACTTTGACTGGATGCACCAGACAGGATGCTGAAGAAGTAGATCCCCTAAAAGATGGCATCAGTACAACAGACTCTATGTTATCTCTTGGTGAAGCGAGCACTGATGTGTTACCACTGTCCTTTGCAAGGGAACCGAACTCTGAGCAATCCCTGTCTACTATTACCCCCACAGACTCCACAATGTCACCTCTTACCTCTAGCTCTATGGACTGCCTCACCCCCGGAGACCCATGGGCTAGTGGTGGAAGCACGGGCTGGAGGATCTTGGGTACTGAAACCCCTTATCGAGATTCTGCCTACTTTTCAGACAGTGACTGGGATGGTGTCGAAGGTTTGCCCAGAAGAGGTTCTGACGGCTTGGGTTCTACCCGTCCAGGCAGTGGTCGACCAGGCGAGAGAGGAACACTGATGGGAATTGAAGAAAAGACTGAGGCAGAAGATGATGTTCAGGATGGCAAAGCGGTTAAAATATCACTCAATGAAATCGTGGATCCAGCGAAAAGCATTTCTGAAATGAGTTCTAATCATTATACCGATGGTAACTTGCTTTCAGGGTTTGAGACTTCTCAGGTCTCAAAAACTGAAAACAATGCTACTGTTGAGTTGTTTTGTGCTATTCAGGATCCACCACTAAAAGCATTTCCGTCCAAAATATCTTCTGTCACTGAATTAAATGATGAAAAAGAGGTTCATGACATGGACTTGCCTGCCAAAACAATAGTGCAACCTGTAGAAAAGGTGCAGGGGCCAAACATTGTTGAGGAACTTCTTGAAACTCAGGCTTATTTGAAAATAAATGACTTGACGTACACTTCAAAAGGTGGAGAAATTCAGACGGAAGCACCTAGGCCAGGAAAGCAAGAGAGTAATGCCAGTGAATTGGGCTTGAGACACCTTACTTTTACAGAAGAAATGGAAAAGCAAGCAAAGGCAAGGTCAGACGCCAAAATCCATTTAACGGAAACGGAACTCTGCTTCACAGCAAAAAACTCTCAGAACACCGACTGGGAGCAGGAAGGCCTGAGAGACCTTTCAGAAAATGAGGGCTTTGATGAACTTGGGGCGGACACCTCAAAGGAACTAAATGAGAAAGCAAAGGACTTTGAAGAGCCTGGCTCCATTAACAGATCTCTGAAGGTATCAGTTCATTGTCATGAACTTCAGCAAGATGATCAGTACTGGACAGCAGAAAATGACCAGTGGGCATCACCTGAAAAGAACACATGGGAATCCGCTGAAAAGGACAGGAGGCCATGTGATGAAAATGACTATTGGGAATCAAGTAAAAATGATCAGTGGTCGTTAGCTGAAAATGACCAGTGGGCATCGACTGAAAACGAACAATCAGCATCAGATAAGAGATCTGAAAAAGAACTAGCATCAGAATTCTTTCCAGGTTTAGGACAAAACAAATGCACAGAGGACCAGATATTTGGCACGAGCCATGAATACTGGGAAACGGAAAATGATGAACTAGCAAAGAGTGAGCCTCATCCTAACATTATGGAGACACACGAAGGTACTTGGACTGATGAAAAGCATGAACATCAGCCGAAGTTTTCAGGTCGGGTCGCAGAAGCTCTTGAAACTCAACAGAGGACGGACATTCACCAGGAAGAAAACCGTGAAAATCCTGACATGGAAAACGGAGAACCAGAACCTGATTTGAATTTCGAAGTGGAAGTGGATAATCTGGAGAACCCAGAGCAAGTGCTTCTCACTCACTGTAATGGTGTTGGAAGGAGAAGCTCCAGTGATTGCAAGGCGTACATCCAGGATGAATTTCTAGGATGTGAAGGAAACCAAATTTTGAACAGTCTGCAGAAGAGCATTGACTTAAAGAACGAGGCTGGAGAAAGAGGACACCATTTTACAGAATCAGGAACGTTTGAAGGCGTGAAGTTACAGACTGAGTCTCATACCAATCACAACAATAACTGGGTCATGGCACCACCTGAAACTGATGAGGTCCAGGCCACAAATAATATCTTCATTAAACCTCACTTCACTTCGGCAGGGCAAGATGCATACTTTAGTCAGAATATCGAAAGTAATCACTGCCATATATCAAACATGGAGACAGGTGAGGATATATTTTTTGAAAAAGACAGATCAGGTTCTCCATCCTGTCCCATTCTCACCGTCAACGCTGAAGCCGGACCTTGCACAATCCACAGCGGCAATGTCCAGTGCTGCTCTCCTGCCTTAATGTCTATGGATATCTCAGACTGCAGTGCTTCCCAGCATGCAGAAGTGAGCGACTGCCAAGGCCCAAACAACTTCCCAAACACCGTGCACCATATAGAGATCAAGTCTGGTCCAGCTGATCAAACATGGATGGACATCACAGACCATGAAAGTCTACTGGTCTTCTCTAATGATGCCGAGTCCTTTAACCTATCCACACCTGAATGCTCAACCAGCACCCACAACAAAGGAATCACTGCAAACCTGGGACAAAAACCGTCACTCATCCCTGAAAATCAGACCCACCTGGTATCCGATCGCATAAATGAGGATGAAACGAGGAACAGCAGGTCTCACTCGGTGATCTCCCAAAGCTCTTTGAACTCCATCCCGGATTTGCTCATCTCAGAGTGGAAGGATTTGGACGAGGAGCCTCTGGAGGATTTCGAAAAGCTGGAGAAGCTGTGCTGCATTTCTGGAGATGAAGATATTCTAGGAGACCTCTTGCTAGGAAATTTAGAACTTCTAGAATCCTTGAAGAAGAATCACCAGACTTCGACAAGCACCCAAGAGCGCTCTGGGATATCAGACGGCAAGGCGATAGTTGACCTGTGCGAGGACGTTCGTGGAATCTCAAGCATTTCTGTGGACGGATTGCAAAGCTTGGAAGAAAGCGAGCTTTTAATGGGAAAGGAGGAGGAAGCGAACACGTCACCTACGCTTTCACCGTGTCAGTTAAGTGACAGTGCCAAAGGCCAGCGATTGCTGTCGCAGGTACCAGCTAAAAATGGGCTAATGATGCAGGTAAGACATGCCTTACAAAGACATTTCGATTTTTTAGACGTCAAGCCATAATGTGACGTATTGAACGACAGAGTGCTCAAGATGTTTAACTTACAATGTTTTAAGGTTTGTGAAGAAAGACTGCAGTACTCCCTCAGCGAGAATGTTCAAACCAATGTGCTTTGGGGAAATACCATTTCTGACAGCGTCATTCTGCATCCTTGGGCAGAAACCAGCGTTGGCACTGCCAGTGACGCTGCCAATGAAGTGGCCTCAATGGGAACCGAGAGGTTTGTCCTGTACATGTGCACCGAAGCTTGCAAGTCACCTACAACCCTAAATATAAACCTTTGACTGTATATTGGATGAAAAGTTTGTCTGATGTTTGTCTGATGGTTGACGGGAATATAAATTCCTGGTGCAGTTTCCTCCAAAGCTGTCGTGCAGCCCAATTTTTTATGCATGTGGTTTGATTTGCCTCCGCAGTAAAGATGAAGCAGTCCCACCTAGCCCAGTTTTACCTACAAGTGAAGATCCTGAAGTGGAAATGGGGACACAGAAAATGACGGAGAAGGCTGAAGTCACACCTGATCCACCTGCCGCTAACCAAGCTATGAAAGGTATGAAAGGTATTATGTACCAGCTTTTGCTAAGGTCTCTGAGGTTGCCAGGTTGGTCTTGAGTTTAAAAAGGTACAGGTAGAAATACTGATGACTGAAGGAGGAAATGGAAATGGTGTTACGAAGTATATCAGTCCTTGGATGCGTCCTGAAGGCCATTAGTGGAATTCCACTTCAGCACTTACTTCGATTGAACCTCCACACTCACCCGTCTTTTCTTCTTCTGTTATCACATCATCATCCTCTTTTCCAGCTAAACTGGCCCGCCTCTCCCTCTCTCTCCCCCCACTGCCTCTCTCGCTTCCTCTCTCTCCTGGTTCCAAAGGATTCTGGGAAGGAGGAGGAAGCCGAATCGGCCGGAGAAGGGGCTTCTCGCCGGGAAGCGATCCCGAAGAGGACGAGGAAGACGAAGAGCAGGAGGACGAGGCCCCTAGGAAGGTCATCGTCGTCACGGAGACCGACGTGCACAAGCGAGTAGGGCTGCGGAGTTTGCTGAAATCGCCGAAGGAACCCGTCGACAAAGAAAACCGCGACCACGGGAGGAACGTGTCCTTTTTTGATGATGTCACCGTCTATCTGTTTGATCAGGTACACTGCTAAACACACTCCTGAATATCTATCAGTGTGTGTAGATGTGTAGGCAAAAAAAAAGTTCATGTTTTTATCCTACAGGAAACGCCAACCAACGAGCTGAGTTCCAGTTCTGCCCCTACAAGTCCGTCTCCTCTTGGAAAGCCCGCCCACTTTGATGGACACGGTTAGTAATCACCGTGACTGCCTTTCAGTGTAGCACATCTGCAACACAGTGATGATAAAAAGCAGTCTAATCCAAATTCACTACAAAGACACAAAGCGGCCAACGAGCCGAATGAAGATTTCGCTTTTCAGTCTGCCACGTTTGCAGCATGTCACTAATTGCATTGTACGGCGAAAAAGATTCATTGTTCACGATTTTTAGACCACCCTCCTTACTTCCTGGGTTGTTTAATTACCTACAGCCGTCCTCATTAATGAATAATATATACAGGGGTTAGACAATGAAACTGAAACACCTGTCATTTTAGTGTGGGAGGTTTCATGGCTAAATTGAACCAGCCTG
>JAOVYV010000045.1:845330-855608 GCA_025674545.1 Hassar affinis | reverse complement strand
ATTATTGTTTCTATAGTAGCACACCACATAACCATGCGTATTCATTGACATGGTGATGTTTTCTGCACTTTCATTTTTTTAGAAGGTGTCCAGGGTCTTATAAGATGTTCCTGGAGAAAGCGTGGAAATAAATGACATGACCATATGGTTGAGGATTCAAACGGCTGTTAAATGCTAAGCTCTCGCGCGGCTCCTCGTCTCTAGATCAGATGCAAATTGATTTCGTAAGAGAGATCGAATAACTCGAGTGATTGTTACTGTAAACGAAACATTTAAGCACTTCACATCCGACGCACTGGCATGGAGTACACACCTGTTTGTTTCTGTATGCACAAAGAAAGGAAAATGAGCTAAAAGTAAATGTTGTAAATTAGCTGTCAGATTGTTAAAACTCTTAGCGTGCTTCTGTTAAAGGAAAGTAATCGACGACAGGATGATGTAATAAAGCGGAGTCACTGTTAACACTCAGATGCTGATTCATTTTAAATGACAGCATCGTGTTTTGTCTTTCATCCCGCTTATACCTTATACGGCAACATTTTATAGCTGTATTTAATGTTGTGTAACGTGAAACAAGTTCGTTCCTGTTCTCATGTACGTTACAGCAGCTTTAAACAGTCATTCCTTTAACATTAACAACGATAATAAACCCAAAAACGCCGCCTCCTCCATCCTCCGTCTCCTCGGACACTGGAGACTCTTCCATAAATGTAAAAAAGTTAGAAAGACAAAACCGTATCGCCGATTACACTCACTTTTACTTTTTCCTGTGATTTGCCTCTAAGCTGCTGACCAATCAGAATCCAGAATCTAACAGCGCTGTGGTGTAACAATATGAAGGATCAATTTCCTGACACCTCAAGTGACCTGGAGCTCTGGAGGAACACGAAAAAAACCCAACAACATCAATATCAACATCATGCCAAGCCTTTTACTTTAAAGTCCATCTGCTTTCACCCGAGCGTCTTCCGAGGCCCCGGGGACGTCTCCTTACCTGACCTTTTCCTCTCTGTCCCCAGAGGATGCTTTTCATGCCAAAGCTCTGAGGAGTGCAGAGACGAGATCGAGCCGAGAGCAGAGGAGACCCCGAAGGCCTTGCGACTCACACTTTTCATCGCCTTACAAAGACGCCAAGGTAGAAAAACCGTTTTTTTTTTTCTTCTTCTTTAAATCCTCAAGCCAGAGATGAGAGGTGACGCCACTCGAGAGCTCAGACGGAGCAGCGTTTGTACGTCATGTGCTTGTCCAGTCAAGACGCAGTGATATCGATGAGGGCTATTTTTTAATGGCGTATTTATTCGACCTATTCATCTAGGATTGTTCCCTAAAGATAAACATGTTTATTAGATGTTCAAGCAACATGTTGTGAGCATTGCGTAAGACGGTTACTGGGTAATATTATTCGAAGACCTGATGTTTACCACCTACTGCTTGGTAATTCAGCTTTCACGATGCTACAAGGATGCTCTCGAAGGCCATTCAGAGCAAATCCAATTACGCAATACTGGGTAAAAATACGGCACTCCGACGGCATTTCTGTTTGCTCGGAGACGTCCTAACGAACGTGCGTAATGCGGTAATGAAATGGTGGAGACGGCTGAGACTGAAAGAAAAAAAAAAAAAAAGAAAACCAAAACGGTTTGTTACTTTTAACATGGGGCAAAAATGCACTGTTGTGTGTATATATATATCTGTGTGTGTGTGTGTGTGTGGAAAGCAGAGAAGAGTGTAATGAACTAATCAGGTACATTAGTTATTACAGAATGTAATCTATAGTGTTTGGGAGTTGTTTGTCTCGATAGGGAGTGCAGTAATCAAAAGTAATGAAGCTATTACGCCCGGGGAGCCGTGAGAGGACCGGCGTGGCATTAAGAGTGGACCACATAAAAGGTTTATTAAAGGAAATTAAGGCCCATCACTGCCACACCTGCTCCCCCTATTATAAATGTATGACAGGTCAGTGCCTTCAATCACAACAGCCAAGCTGAGAGAGAGAGAGAGAGAGAGAGAGAGAGAGAGAAAGAGAGAGAGAGGGAGGGAGAGAGAAAGGCAGAGGAGTCATGTTTCCCATTACGACTGGAGTAACAGCACAGCCTGTGACTCACCGCAGCCCCTCTGACCACTATACACCGCCATCAGCCCGGAATAATTACATTTAATAGGTTTTATTTGGGATCGGCAAGGCGACGCTGCGGCAGGGAGAGTGAGAGAAAGAGAGAGCGTGTGTATATGTGTATATGTGTGTGTGTGTGTGTGTGTGTGTGTGTGTGTGGCATTAACAACTCTTTTTGTCTAAAAACACTCCATGGTGCTACTTTTTTTTTTTTTTTTTGACACACTATTTTACATCATTATTTTTTGGCCACTGCTGTCTCGCCTCTATCAAAAGCAAGTCTCGCTCACCTCTGTCTTTTTTGTGCGTTTTCTTTTCGGGTGTACTTTCAACCAAATCTGCGCCGAATTTAATTGAATTTCCTGGATAGAAGAAAAGTGTATTTTCCATTTTTTTTATTTTACGGATCACTACGGTGGGTTTAAACAGTGTGGAAAAAGAAAAGCCAGATTAATGCACTGGGTTGACTGCAAACAGTCGATCTGCTTATGGATGTGACTCCTGTGTTGTTAGGGAAATATAACTCTTAAATTAAATCTTTCCCGTATTTTTTTTGCTTCCAGTGCACGAGATACGTTGACGCCACTTCTAATTTCTATTTTAAATTGTTTTTAGTGACGAACGCCGCCTCAAATACTGCTCGACTCTGTAAAAGCTGGGCGAGGAAAAGGCGTTTCGGTAACTTGAATTTGAACTTGAACTTGTATTTGAGTTTAAAAGCGCTAAAGTGAAGTTTCACACCTAGCTTAGAAACTCAAATACGTCGATTATAAACTCAAATCTAGCTTTTTAACTCAAATCCCTTTTTGCGTCTTGGTTTTAAATTCAAATATAACATTTTTACCCACACCCATTTTCACAGCCAGCTTTAAACTCAAACACAATCCAACTCAAATACATTTTTTTATTTAAGCACTCAAACGCCTTGCGTTGCCTAGTGTTATGATATAGTGACATAATTTGACTCCTTTAACTCAAATCCATTTTGACACCAATCTTTAAACTCAAATACAACCCTCCTCCCTCACCCCCCAGCTGGATTTTAAACTCAAACTTACTTTTAGCTTGTTATCTCAGCTACTCAGAAACATTTCCTACAACCTTTGACCCCCTTTTGCTACTTTGTTCCAGATGGATTCTGAAGGAGATGAGAAGCGTGCTGAACGATGCAACGGCACCGCTAGTAAGTATTAAAATATCTTTTTAAAAAAAATAATAAAAATTAATTTATCATCAAGTCACACTTCCACTGTAGTCCGTATTGATTTCTGTTATGTTCGATTCATTATAAAGGATATTGAGGCTATATGTAAAGTTATCCAGCAGGTAAAGTTGTCTCTAGCGCCCCCTGGGCACAGTATTACATTTTTCAGCTTCCAGTCATGTCCCTGGTGTGCAATTCACCTGAAGTGTTGGTTCAGAGAAGCAGCATCAACGCTGTTCATTTTAATATTAATCTCATTCATTTGGAGAGGCGGTTATGTCGAGGTGATGCATTATTCACAGCTTGTGCCTTCATTATGTGCTGATGTTGGCCCTGGCAAGTTAAGGAGTGTGTCTGAATGGAGCGATTGACTCCTCGCACACTTGTGCACTCCAGCGGTGTGTAATTTGACAGGGCAAATTTCGAGCAGGGTTTATTGAGTCTTCTCCACGGGTTGTACGAGACACTATGAATGTGATTCTGCGGTACAGCCTCCCCTCTGCTTCTTTCTCTGATTTTCTCTTGAGGAAGTGGGGCACAATGCTCTCGCTTGAGAATTGCTCCTTTACCCATGGTATAATTTTTAACCAAGAGCCAGGCCTAAAGAAACTGTAGCTGTTTAACACCTAGCAAGATTACAGAGATCATTAGTTAGCTCAATAGGCTAGTACACGCTCCAGCTGACAGCCCAGTCCCATGCTCCCATGCTCTTTGGTTGCCTTGGAAACATAACCGGGTATATGAAACGTTGCTAATCGGCGAGCAGGCGAAAAGTGCTTTTAGGTTCTCGATTGTGGGCGTGGCCTGTGCAGTTATATAGCTAGCAGAACAGTTTAAGCTACTTTCTTACAAGATTTATTTTACTTTGTACACATAAGACACCTGTTGCTTGCTAGTGTGGTTTCTTGTGTCACACTCGAGCCACCTACCTGATAGACGGAAATCCGAGCCGGAAGTCACACCCAAGCACCCAAGCATTTCTTCAAAATGGGAGGGGGGATGGGGGGAATGGAGTGGCGTACGTAGAGATGATCTCAGACTGTAAAGCTTCTCACATGATTGTGGAAAAGTAATCGCAGGATCCTGGACATGCACAGCTGCAGCTCTCCTGTGGGGAAACACGTACATGTTTATTTACCCACGTCCTCTCTCTCTCTCTCTGTGTTTGCAGTTCCGCCTGACTGCATCATTGACACGCACAGGTAAGCAATATTTTCCCCACTGCCCTAACTTTACTTCCCTAAGGCACTTATAAAGTGACACATGCGAGCCATTTTCTCATGGCCGGGCTTCTATCATTTTATTTAATTATTACAGAATTGAATTATGACGACAGAATTATGGTACTGATGGTTACAGCTGCTTGATTTTTATTTTTGGAATATGATAGTTACGGTACTTTCGTTAAGATAACAAAATGCTTAAATAACTTAAATATATTACCGCTGTTACAAAGCACTGACACTGGAGACTCCTTCCATAAAGGAACCTTTACTCAACACCACCCCTTCTTGGTTAAAGCAGAACATTGCCGAACAAGCTTTGATTAGAGTGTAAGATTTTTGTTGAGGTTAGATTTTGGATTAAGGTTTTGGTTTATAGTTATATATATAACATGCTGCTATATATAACATGTTATATTGTTTAATCTATAACCACTCATGCATAGATCCTCCATTTTTTACTGGTAATTGAACAGGAAGTGTTTTTTCCTCAGGTTCTAAATACATAAAGACATGAGAAAAGCTTCTCAGTGTGGATCCTCTCGTTCGCAGCTTGCACCTCTCTGCGGCGAGGAAGAGGAGCGCGACCGAAGTTCCCCGTGGCACACCGGTTAACAAGAGGAAGTCTCTGCTGATGAAACCGCGCCACTACAGTCCCAGTGAAGAGGAGGAGGACGAGGAGGAGGAGGGGGAGGATGAGGAGGAGGAGGAGGAGGAGGACCAGGAGGAGGACCTGGCAACTGCTCAGGACAAAGACGCACCCAGGAACATTGACACTCCAGCAGGTAGACAGATGTCCCGTTGTTTTGTCTGTTTTGATGAACAATTGACGCTGAATTTTAAACTACCATCTGTTGCATTCATATTTTTTCTCCCCTGCTACCTCCTCCTCCTTCTCTTCCTCACCCCCCCTTCCAGTTCTCAGTATATCCATCCATCCATCCATCCTTCCTTACATCCATCCACCCGTCCATCCAGACACCCTCTTGCCTCCAAAAAAACCCCATCCCACTCCATTAATTTCTGCTCAAAGACTACGCTGCTGGGGCCGCTGTGTTTGTCTGTCACATCCTCAGATTGAAATTTGGGACAGCTGATCTGTCATGAGATTCCTGGCAAAGCACTTTTTCATTCTGAATCTCTCCTTACCCCTCTCCTTCCACGTCCTCCTCCCTCTCCTCCTCCTCCTCCTTCATGCTCTGCTTCCAAACTGGTGTCCGGACAGAAGAACAGCAGTTGTTGGACTGATAAGACTCGGATCTCTTCTCCACTTTGTGTATCCGGATATCTTTTTTGGAATCCTGATCACAACCGGGCTATCGCCTCCTCAATTATTCAAGCCTGGAAAAAGACAAAAAGAAAAAAACAAAACAAAAAAAAAAATACAAAAAAAAGTGCTTACATTTGTGCAAGTGAGGCTGTTTGAATAATTATGCAAATCGATAAACTGAGAATAGAAGGCACCAAATTATATTGTGTCTCATTGATAAAAAACAAAAAAAAAACAAAGCGATCACATGCACTCGAGCGACGAAAACATTTTTGGCAACAGCCTCATGAAAATATGAAAAAAAAAAAAGTTGAGATTACATTTTCGAGCGTCGTCCTTTCCCCGAAACAAAAACATTGCCATTTCCTAATGAAACGAATTATGAACATTTTGGCAACAATGCCCGTACTTTTGCGTGCACATTCGCGCTCCCCTATAATCTGCACTTATTTGGTATATTTTTAACGATGTAACCAGGCAACAAACGTAATTGTCCCTTTCGAAAGCTTTTGTTAGACCATCAAACACGGTGCAAATATACATAATTAGGCATAATGCCTATGCCTCATTATTGGACACATGTGGGTCGTTAAATGGACAACGGAATAGTGCTACAAATTGAGCGGCATCACTGGAAATGGAATTTGGTTTATTTATTAATTTATTATTGTTATTTTATTTGTGTGCACGTGTGTATTATTCTTTTCATCTTACTGCCCCCTGTTAAAATACAGAAAAAATACAATTTAATAAGAATAGGAACATTTTTTTATTTCTATCTTTAAGCTAAATTCATATTGTTTTATTCATGTCATATTAATTCATAAACAGTTTCCTAAAACTTTGATACATGACATGGACCAAGAATAAAGAAAGAATAAAAGTCCTAACATGGAGGGAGCAGAATCTAAATTTCAGGCAAAACAAAAACAGAAGAAGAAAGGGGGGTGCAGACAGAGGGTGCGAGTCTTCCATTTGGTGGCGGCATTGTGTGCAAGCGACTTGAGCCAAGCCTCAGATCACACACTAGCAACGGTAATGGCTATTCTGGAGTACAAACCATTCACCTGTTCCAACACTCCAACCACACTCGCCTTCCAAGCCCCCACCACGATTCTTTCTAGCTGCCTTGTGTGTCTGTGTGTGTGTGTGTGTGTGTGCACACTTTTTGGTGAGCGCTCTGTCTCCATCTGGATGGCAGAGTAGGCCTGGATGCCTGCTCTGCTAATTGTAACTTAGCATAACTGGCTAACTTTGCATCTGTGTTGGACAGGCTTGGTTTATCACACCTCTGTTGTGATTCAGACCGGCCTAAAGAAAAGAGGAAAAGAGAGCCATTCGATTGCCTTAATGGAAATGAAGCACGTAAATGATGTGTATTTACTGAATTATATATTTACTCAGCTTTCATCTAAACCCTTAAATTAATGCTAGAATGCTGGGGTGGGGTTGTGCCACAGTATTTGGTCCAGTAATGCTCTAGGCTGGATAAACTGGAAAGCACAAGTTTTTCCCCCTGAAAAGCTGATCTAGTTTAGAAGCTACTACACAACCTGATATATATACTAGTGATTCTAGCCTGGAGTTCGATTAGCAAGTCAAATAATTGTAGATTTAATATCTAATTAACCTAATAGTACCATGTGTAGTGCAGTTCGCTGGGTGTAAAGATGCTAAGAGAAATGACTGTAAGTAAAAAGAGCTGACTCAAGCCTAATGTATTAATTATAATATATAATATATATATATATATATATATTTTAATGTATTAATTATAATATAATTAGAATTACATGATTATTAAGATTTACAGTATTTCTATATGTATCATGTACATGCCTCTAGCTATATCCTGCGATCCTCATATTTTGCTTACCGCCCCCAAATAATTTTTTTCCTTGTGTGTGAAAGGTTTTGTGTTGTAAGCCTGACCATATACCATTTCTCTTTGAGTCGACTGAGCATTACCACGTGTCCGGCTTCTCCGGTTTCCGCCCACATTTGGAAAAACGTGTCAGTAGGAGAACCGGCGACTCAAAATGACCCCTAGGTGTGAATGAGTGTGTGAATGTGTATGATGTTTGATGGACCGGTGCCAGTCGCCAGCTTCGCTCCCAGTATCGCTCCCAGACAGGCTCCAAATCCACCAGATGAATGAATGAATGATCGTTTAATGGAACCTGATTAAATGAAAGCTCTGATAAACATATATACCTGAATAAGTGTTTGATTAACTACTTCATGAAATATTTTCTTGCTGAAAGGACAAAAGAAACATTTTTTAGGCTACCTCTAATTTACAAGTATTTAAATTGCAAGAATTGGGAAACAGCAGCAGCAATCCAAAACTCTATGGTGAACCTAAGATAACATACAAGTACATTATTATTACATTGTTCTTTTTTTACTTTGCTAATGTGAACGGTATCAGACGATCACATGGACATTTTTTTATTTTAATCCAAAGCCTTTGTGTTGTTAATGTTATTAAATCAAAGTAATTAAGACTAATTTTTTTGGGTCAGTGGGGGAGGTTCTTGTTTTTCATTTCTTCATGTACCTTATCAAAGCACATTATAAATCATTTCATGTCTTGCCCAGCTAAGCTGGAACTCGTATTTGAAAATTCGCACGCAGTGTAGTGTGGAGTCGTGTACATCTTAATATCTGCAAATTATTTCAGGACATTTTGGGAAAGGAAGTTTGAATAGTAGGTGATATGTTCCATGTTCATTTCTTCTACTGCTTTGGAAATCTTTTCTGATACTGATTTCCATGTGGGTGTCCCGAAGGCTCGGTAATACAAAATGTTTGCATTCATTTGGTTGATCTTCTAAGGCTCGTTGATTACAAGAGATGGAGATGGTTTTAACTGAGACTTAGTAGTACTGTGTACATTGTATGATGTTGTACATATAAAAAATTGCCATGATGCCTAACTTTCAATAAGGGTTGCTCTTTTTTTGTTTACAGACGATGACCTTGACTGCCTGGACTACAGAGACAAATCTCACGGCTCGCTGTCGTGGTCTGAACGCACCAGCCTGAGTTCTCCTGAACCTTCTCAGAACGAATGCGATGAAAAATGGCTGGATAAAGACCTTTGTGAAAAAAGCCCAGAAAAAGATACAGGCAGAGAGGAATGTGGATGGATTAGTCCTCGCCCTCTGACCATGCCCATTGCCACCTGCCCTAGCCCGAGCCCTAACTCCACTGATGAAGCTCGGCCTGAGAAACACTTTGGACTTCAGCTCCCCATGTATGTAACTCACGCTGCCAGTGGGCTCCTGATGGATGATTTTGCCTACTCGAGGGAAGTTAGCGACAATGAGGATGAGGCCCAGGTTCCCAAGCTGGACGACCCATTTGGAGGCTGGGCGCTGGGCATGAGCATGGAGCGGGCACGGCTTAACCTGGGTCTCCTGGAGCAGGCCATGCACAGGCAGCTCCTCCATGGTGCCTACAGGGAAATGGACCGATTCCTGTTGGAACGAGTCAACCAAGAAAGGAGGCAAATGGACGTTCGCGCTGTCTACCACAACAACAAAGGTAATACTGCTCCTGCAACTAATACTAGTAGTATTACTACTATTCTTTCAACTACTACAGCAAATAACAATATTAATAATAATAATTATACTATAAATAACAGTGATAACAAAATACTATGTTTAAGAATGATTATTATGGAATATTAATACTACTAATGGTACTACTAACAATATAATACATACAGTGCTGTGACATACCATTAAGGCTTTATTGATGAACAACACTCTTGCATATATGTTGTATTGTGCTGGAGTTTCTATAGCCAGCTTATAAATATAAAGCACATTATGAAGCCATGACAGCAGGCTCTTGGCCCCACAGAGAAACCCAGAGCTGAAGTAGATTGCAGCGCTACACGGTGAATTCGTTCAGTCATGAATTTATTTTCTTCTAAACAGGGTGGTACATTTTAAATACCACATCCCAGAGTTTATTTATAATCTCATTAATTTTGGTGGCCTTCTGGCTGAAAGGATAATTTCACACAGAACAGACTGCGAACTGCATCCTGTCTCTGGATAGTAATCAACTATACTCATACAGTGGATCTGACTTCATGTTATCTGTTATCCCCTGCGTAGTTTATTTGCAGAAAGCACCACCATCACATAGGGGCAAAGAAGGGGGAGATAGATGGTCCTGCTTAAACTGGTTAAAAAATAAACACATTTTTGCAATAAGTGGAATCGATATTGACGTGGACATTTAACCTCATGTATAAATCCTTAATCCTAATCCACCCACCTCCCCCCTCCCCCATAGCGTCGCTGATTCTTCACGAGTGCTGATTAATCCTGAAAGCAATGCTCTACTTGATTCCGACTAAATAGTATAGCAGAATATATACAGGGGTTAGACAATGAAACTGAAACACCTGTCATTTTAGTGTGGGAGGTTTCATGGCTAAACTGGACCA
>JAOVYV010000045.1:624048-638845 GCA_025674545.1 Hassar affinis | reverse complement strand
CTGGTCCAATTTAGCCATGAAACCTCCCACACTAAAATGACAGGTGTTTCAGTTTCATTGTCTAACCCCTGTAGTTTTGGAGTAGAATTATGTGTATGTGGTAAAATGTTGCTTTGTTTGTGGTGAAATCCATTTTTGGTAAAGTTTTGAGGTTTTGTAGTAGAATCCTGTTTCTGGTGGTAAACCTCTGGGGGTTTTGTGGTCGATGCCTATTTTTGTAGTAGAATTCTAGTTAATTGGTAACTACAGATCAGTTTTGTTGGTGTAAAATAGGTTTTCTTGTGGTAAATTTCTAGGGGTTTGTGGTAAAATTATGGTTTTGGGGTAAATATCTATTGTAGTATTTTTGTACTTGTAGTAGAATCATGTGAGTTAATTGGTAACATTCTGTTTTGGGGTTTTTGTAGTAAATTTATGTTTTTGGTAGTAAACCTCTGGGGGTTTTGTGGTAAATATCTAATTTTGTAGTAGAAATTCTGTGATTGTGTTAAAATAAGTTATTAAAATTCTGTTTTGGGGTTTTGTGGTAAATATCAATGTTTGTAGTATAATGTTGCGATTTATTTGGTAAAATTCTGTTTTGTTCAGAAGTATTCCTACAGTAAATTTCTAGGGTTTGTTGTAAAATTCATTTTTTACACTAAAATTCAGATTTGTTCATGATAAAAAAATAAGAGGCAAAATTCTAGGTGACGTTTTTTAGTTTTTGTTGTAAAATTCTGTTTTCTTTTGTTTTAAATGTATTTTTTTTTTTTATCTCTCTATGGTCACCAGTACCGATCCACCTCTCGCCCGTCTGCGTCCTGGCTATAACCGAGACAAATCTATAAATGCCGAGGACATTTTCTGAATGGCTTTATGTGTCGAGTCATTATCACTAACATGCTGCTGCTCACAAAAGACTAAGTGGTGTGTTCGACTACAAATACAGCATAAAGCACACAGATCATTTGCACGGAATAAACATGGGTTTATGCTGTAAAATAACTGGGAGCATCTTTTAACAATGCTAACATACTACAGGCTGTGAAAAACCCACACTATTAAAGCGCAGGCTCTTCCACATGACTCGAACGTCTGAAGGCTTTAACATAGATTTTTTTTTTTTTAATAAAATTTTTTTTTAACACAACTTCAAACACAAAACAGTTACTTTCTTAACGTCACTGCACCACATTTAGTTAGCAAAAATATTTTTCTTTTTTACAAACAAGATGATATCGCAGCACTCCGTGATATTAATATGATCTGTTCCCTGATCTGTAAAGCACCTGGTTATCTTGCTCGGCGCCGATAAGAAAAAGTGCTGCGGATTTCCAGTTTGTGAGCACATTTGGGCTGAATCTTTCACACGTCACAAATTGCAGATGGGAAGCGGTGATCTTGAACAGCCGATCACCCCAGCGTGACCATCTGACACCTTCCATTTAGGAAAATAATACTTTCTATCTTAGCATACTCTCCCCACTGCAGCCAACCAAAGGAAATATGCTTGGAGGAGTTTCAGCTACGAACTTTCACTCCTTCTGTGCTCCTCTCTCTCTCTCTCTCTCTCTCTCTATCTCTCTTTCTCTTTCTCCTTTTCCAGGATCTCATTTTTCCGCTTCTGTATATTATATATAGACGTATATATATAGAGTGAATAATAGTTTCAATTACTTGTATGTAACATGTACTGTTGTACAGGAACACACTTCCTGTATAGCACCTTAACACAATATATCATAAACTAAACCTAGCTAAGGTTATCGTTTACACTCCTCCACGGGAAGGGATTATAAATCATGTATCAAATGAAGCAAAAATAAATCAGGTTTCAGACCGCCATTAACATATGACGTAATGGAGAATAAAATTGTATTACGGTAAGGAATAAGACACCGGAAGTTTCTTCTTACGTACTGTATTAAAGCGTGACATCATCATTTTTATACATTTATAGTTGCTTTAATGTTGTGGAGCATCCAGAAGGAGGTAGTTCCTCACTTTAACCTTTACTCATGTTCTGTTACTTTCTCCTGAAGTTTTATCATAGTGGAAGAAAATCTAGAGAAAATCTAACTCCTCAATCTTAAACACTTCCTGTTTACTGACTGTGAGTTAATTGGTAAAATTGTGTTTTGTTCCTGTTAAAATAAGATTTCTTGTGGTATATTTTAATGGGTTTGTGGTAAAATTCTGTTTCTTGGCAGTAAACTTTGGGGATTTTGTGGTAAAATTCTATTTTTGTAGTAGAATTTTGTCATTTAACTGGTAAAATTCTATTTTGTTTGTTAAAATAAGTTTTCTTGAGGTAAAGTTTTCTAGAGGTTTGTGGTAAAATGTTGTTTTGGGGTTTTTGTAGTAAAATTCTGTTTCTTGGCAGTAAACTTCGGGGGTTTTGTGGTAAAATTCTATTTTTGTAGTAGAATTTTGTCATTTCATTCGTAAAATTATATTTTTGTAGTAGAATTTTGTCATTTAGTTGGTAAAATTCTATTTTGTTTGTTAAAATAGGTTTTCTTGTAGTACATTTCTAGGGGTTTGTGGTAAATTTCTGGTTTTTGGTGGTAAACCTCTGGTGGGTTTGTGGTGAAAATATATTTTTGTAGTAGAATTTTGTGATTTATTTGGTAAAATTCTATTTTTGTTTGTTAAAATAAGTTTTCTTGAGGTAAAGTTCTCTAGGGGTTTGTTGTAAATTTCTGTTTTGGGGTTTTTGTAGTAAAATTCTGTTTCTTGGCGGCAAACTTCTGGGGCTTTTTTGGTAAAATTCTATTTTTGTAGTAGAATTCTGTGATTTATTTGGTAAAATTCTGTTTTGTTTATTAAAATAAGTTTTCTTGTGGTTAATTTCTGTTTTGGGGTTTTTGTAGTAAAAGTCAGTTTTTTGGTGGTAAACCTCTGGGGGATTTGTGGTGAAAATCTATTTTTGTAGTAGAATTTTGTGATTTATTTGGTAAAATTCTATTTTGTTTGTTAAAATAAGTTTTCTTGAGGTAAAGTTCTCTAGAGGTTTGTGGTAAATTTCTGTTTTGGGGTTTTTGTAGTAAAATTCATTTTTTTGTTGGTAAACCTGTGGGGGATTTGTGGTAAAAATCTATTTATGAAGTAGAATTTTGTGATTTAATTCATAACATTCTACTTTATTTGTTAAAATAAGTTTTCTTGTAGTACATTTCTAGAGGTTTGTGGTAAATTTCTGTTTTGGGGGTTTTGTAGTAAAATACTGTTTTTTGGAACTACACTTCTAGGGGTTTTGTGGTAAAAATCTATTTTTGTAGTAGAATTCTGTGATTTATTTGGTAAAATTCTATTATGTTTGTTTAAATGAGTTTTGTGGTATATTTCTCTAGGGGTTTGTAGTAAAATTCAGTTTTTTTGTTGATAACCTCTAGGGGATTTGTGGCAAATATCGATTTTTGTAGTATAATGTTGTGATTTATTTCATAAAATTATATTTTGTTTGTTAAAATACGTTTTCTTGTAATATATTTCTAAGGGTTTGAGGGTAAATTTCTTTTTTGGGGTTTTTGTAGTAAAATTCTGTTTTTTGGCTGTACACTTCTAGGGGTTTTCTATATCTATTTTTGTAGTAGAATTCTGTGATTTATTTGGTAAAATTCTGTTTTTTATCTGTTAAAATAAGTTTTCTTGTAGTAAATTACTAGGGGTTTGTGGTAAAATTATGTCATGTTGTTTTGGTGGTAAAAGTCTTTGCATCTTTTGCAGCAAAATTCAGATTTGATTTGATTCAGAATTTAGTAGAATATTGTGATTTAGTTTGTAAAACTAAATTTTGTTTGTCTTAAGTTTTCTTGTGGTAAATTTCTAGGAGTTTGTGGTAAAATTTTTGGCGGTTTTGGCGCATTTTTGCACTAAAATTGTTTAGGATATAAATAAAAGAAGAAAAATTCTAGGTGGTTTTTTTTGTTTTTGTGTTAAAATTCTAAAACCCTTGGAGGCATGCTGTTATAGGAAAATAATCCATGATGAGATGTTCCAAGTTGAAGTTGATAATTTTTTTCCAACAGCATGCCAATCATTACATTTTCTTCTTTTTTTACATACAGTATTAAAGCATGAGATCATCATTTTTATCCATTTATAGTTACTTTCATGTTGTACTAATCCACGAAGGAGGTAGTTCCACACATTAACCTTTACTCACATTCTGTTACTGTTACTAAAATAGTGTATTATTTTAATTGTTTTTTCATATATTGTGCTAATATCTCTCAGATAGTGGTTTCCATACAGAAATTATTGAAATGATTAAATTTTAGAAAATTGTCCTTCGTTTATCTAAACATTTTTCGCAGCTCTGTTGAATTCTCTATTCTTGTTCTTGCTGATGTTCCACAACATTAAACATTGTTTATTATAAAAAATAATAAAATTGTTAACGCAGATAGATCGCTGTCATCAGAACAGAGTAGTTTACGTTTTTTGTGGGTATTTTTGTGTTTTTTTTCGGTGTTTTTGTGGTTTTGGTGTTTTTTGTGTTTTTTTGCGTTTTTGGTGTTTTTTTGCATTTTTTGTGATTTTTGGTGTTTTTTGCGTTTTTGGTGGGGTTTTTTTGCGTTTTTTGTGTTTTTTGCGTTTTTGGTGTTTTTTTGCGTTTTTTGTGTTTTTTGCGTTTTTTTGCGTTTTTGGTGGTTTTTTTGCGTTTTTTGTGTTTTTTGCGTTTTTGGTGGTTTTTTTGCGTTTTTGTTTTTTTGCGTTTTTGGTGATTTTTGTGTTTATGGTGTTTTTTGTGTTTTTTGCGTTTTTGGTGTTTTTTTTGCGTTTTTTGTGTTTTTTGCGTTTTTGGTGGTTTTTTTGCGTTTTTGTTTTTTTTGCGTTTTTGGTGATTTTTGTGTTTATGGTGTTTTTTGTGTTTTTGGTGTTTTTTGCTTTTTTGGTGGTTTTTTTGCGTTTTTGGTGTTTTTTGTGTTTTGGTGTTTTTTGTGTTTTTGGTGTTTTTTGTGATTTTTGGTGTTTTTTGTGTTTTTGGTGTTTTTTGTGATTTTTGGTGTTTTTTGTGTTTTTCTGTGGGTTTTTTTTGTGTTTGTTTTTTTGCCTTATTAACTTCTTAAGAGAGTAAAAAAGGGAAGGCCTGTTTATAGCTGCTATAATGTAAATAACATTACATTAAATGTCATTGTTTAGTAAATCGCTGCCGTGTACAAATAATAAAACAGTTTTTAACAGGTGTGCTCTTATGGGAAAATAATCAATTTCACACAACATAAAATATCCTAGCAAAATAAAACATCTCAAATATGGACAAGTGTATCTCATAAGGCCTGTTTTTAGATGGACATTTCAAGCTTTAATGATCGTTTTGTTTCCTCATTTTAAGCTTGAAACGAGTAAAAATTGTCTGATCTTTAATATTCAGTATCCAAGGTATACAGTAGCTGTCTAGCAGTCTTTGGTGACTGTAAATCTGCTTCATCACAGGATTCCATCACTGATTATTTTCCTAGAAGAGCATGATGCAGTGTTTTATTCCTCACATATCGGATGTGAAGGAGCTAATAGAAGGCTAAAGCTTTACACGTGTGACGTCGGCGATAAATAAGAGTCGGATTTTTAACGGAGGGGAAGAGAGAGTTGTAAATGTTCTCAGTGATTTGCAGTCTCTAAGGGTTTAATTAAGTCCACAGTCTCGGCTTTAACATGACGAGACTCGCTCGACGCCCCGCCGTAACACGGCACGCACCCGGAATGCCCCACCATCTCAAGTCCACGGGCCTCAGGAGAACCCGAGACGCTAGACGGAGCTTTAACGCTCGGAGAGACGGCCATCTCAGATGGTCTAACAAGTCAACGGAGAATTGGCTGATAGCATATCAATTTTAGCCCCGATGCCTTGCGCCGGTTAGGGGCCGTGACTCTGTGACGAGGGAGCTGAAATCATGCCATATTTATAACCTTCGGATTTCAGTCACTTCAGGTTTGGTGGTGTTTTTCAGACATTAACTTGTTACATCACTAATACGTTCACATGCCGACGCTCCTGGCCCTTTCACCCAGCGTTCACATGTCCTCAGTTACAACACAAAAAACCCAATCCTATTCACATACAATGTTCATTATAATAAGAGACTCTTTACATGTAAGGAATACGCCATCACGTCTTGTGCCGTTACAGGAACTTAATCAACAACACAGTGGTGTGATGAAGCAGAAACACTCTTTTCTCTTAGTTAGTCAGGAGAGTAGTCGTGCTTCCTACGTGATTATGAATATTTGGGTTTGCGAGTATGGAAATATATTTTCTTGATGCTGGTATAAAGGAATAAAGTTAGCTTTTAGTATGCTGCTTTTGAAGGAATAGCAAAGGAAGAAGATGATGCTGGGGGTATTTGGATTTTGCCAATGTACAATATAATAAAAAGTGTATCTGCTGACAAATCACTGCGGTTATAAGGGGAATAAAACACTTCATGGTGACCATGACTAATATTTATTGCAAAAAAAAAACCCAAACCCCTTAATTGTCTCTTAAGGCATTAAATTAGTGCAGCCAGTTAATTAGTCAGGAGAGATGCTTCCACAGTAATTATGAATATTTGGGATTACATTTCTATATATATATTTCTGTGCTGGTGCTGGACTAAAGTTTGCAGGACTTCAGGTGTCTCCTTTTGAAGGTTTGGGTAGAAGAAGAGGAAGAGAGGGATGAGGTGCTGGGGTGTGGGGGGTATTTTGGCGATGGAGATTAAGGCAGGGGCTTTTTGTCATTTGTGCGAGACAAGCCATTCATCCATCCCGTTCTCAGCCAACAAAAAAAGGCTGCTCCCAGAAATTAGCAGTTTCAGCTCAGCAGCAAAGCCGTCGGGCTGTGAAGGCACAGAGAAATTGACTAATTAGCAATGCGCACTAAAACTTGACGGTTCTCTCCATAACGGCGAACCAAAAAAAAAAAAAAAAAAAAAGACTCGCTTTTTTCTTCTATCTCACTCTTTTTTGTCTTTTCTCCTTTTTTTTTCTTCCCCTCTCTCCATAGATGTTTGAAATCGCAGTCATTTACGCTCGACAGTTTTTACAATAGCCTTGAGCCATAATTTTGCCCGTCTCTCTAGCATCCATAGCCCTGCATGGTCTCTCTCCGCCGGCCATGCGCGACCGTTTCTCTCCCCAACCGTGGATTTCCTATTACTCTCGTTACGACTCACTGAGCCCCAGGCCCAAGGATAATGATGTGTTGTTTCTTGGTAGCATAATTTGTCACACGTATATTTCTTCTTCTTCTTCTTCTTCTTCTCTTGCAGAAAGCACGGTTCTCTCCCTCTCTCTCAGCACTCAGCACTCAGCACACTTCTTAGTTTAGTTTAATTCAGGCGCACGAGTAATAAAAAAAGAAGAAGAAGAAAAGAAATACGCGGCTTGCGCATCGAGTCTATATCCAGACTTTAAGCAGGAAAAAAGAAGACAGGAGGGGGGAAAAAAGAAAAGAAAAACGGAAAGGAGAACGGAGAACAAAGACAAAGTGCTGTGAGGATACACACATCTTAAGGATCTGGGGGATACTTTGTTTTCTCCGCTTAAACTCAAGGTAAGTTTGGCTCGTCTTCTGAAGCCGGATACTAAAAATACTTACGCACGGCGGTACAGACAAGGTGGACGAGTACACCGCGTTCAGGCTCAAGTTCACCAGCAAAACGGCGAGAAAAAGAAAGGGTCTACGCTGTTTATTTCCCTTGCAAGTCGGCTTGGGGAACGGGGGGGAAACGGCGCAGCCGCGGATTTCCGACGGTCGCCGGAGACTAATTGCTTTTGTATCAAGGCTTTCAGGATGCGCACATAGCTGGTGTAAATGTAAATGCCTGTGTAGGCTACGTGGTGTTTATGCGTGTGTGTGTGCGTGTGTGTGTGTGTGTGTGTGCGTGTGTGTGTGAGAGAGTGAGAGAGAGAGAGAGAGAGGGAGAGCGAGAGAGAGAGAGAGAAAGTGTGTGAGGCAACGTGATCGGATAGCAAACCCAGAGTCTATACAGTGAGCATGCCTTGCCTTGCCTTGCCTTGCCTTGCCTTATGGAGCCGAGCAGTGCGGTTTGGTTTTTGCGCTCCAGTACGCAGCGTCTTTAATCTCGTTCATGCAAAATAGGCTTTACCAAAGAGGGGAGGGGAAGCAGTAGGCTAGCTGTTCAAGGTGACAGAAAGTCCAGAGATTGCTCTGTTATTCAGAAGAAGATAAATGGCTCCGGCATTGTTTGCTTGTAGGAGGTGCGAGCGGCTCCCAAGTCATGTCCAGATCGGGCGACCGAACGTCTACGTTTGACCCGACACACAGCGACACGCTGCTGCACGGGCTCAACCTGCTGTGGAGGAAGCAGCTCTTCTGCGACGTGACCCTGACAGCTCAGGGACAGCAGTTCCACTGCCACAAAGCCGTGCTCGCGTCCTGCTCGCAGTACTTCAGGTCCCTGTTCTCTGCGTCACACGCGCTCAGCAATGAGCCGCTCGCCGGGAAGGATCAGAGCAGCGGCGGAACTCCGTCATCGTCCCCGGATGAGAAGCTCCTGGCCAGCCCGCGCTCCATCAGCAACCTGGTGCTGCAGGGCTGCTCGTCCATCGGGCTGCGCCTGGTCCTCGAGTACCTGTACACGGCCAACGTGACGCTCTCGCTGGACACCGTAGAGGAGGTGCTGTCGGTCAGCAAGATCCTCAACATCCCGCAGGTCACCAAGCTGAGCGTGCAGTTCCTCAACGACCAGATCTCCGTCCAGAACTACAAGCAGATCTGCAAGATCGCGGCGCTGCACGGCCTGGACGAGACCAAGAAGCTGGCCAACAAGTACCTCGTCGAGGACGTGCTGCTCCTCAACTTCGAGGAGATGTGCGCCATGCTGGACGCCCTGCCGCCGCCCGTGGAGTCTGAGCTAGCTCTCTTCCAGATGTCCGTCCTGTGGCTGGAGCACGACCGTGAGACCAGGATGCACTACGCGCCGGACCTGATGAAGCGCCTCCGCTTCGCCCTCATCCCCGCCCCGGAGCTCGTCGAGAGGGTGCAGTCCGTAGACTTCATGAGGAGCGACCCCGTGTGCCAGAAGCTCCTGCTGGATGCCATGAACTACCACCTGATGCCCTTCAGACAGCACTGCAGACAGACTACAGCCAGCAGGTACAGTCAGAAACATACAGCCCATATACCTCACAATATACGTCACAATGTCGTTTAGAGCTTATCTTTTAAACATTTGCTCGTGGAGGTTTTTGTGATGTCATTACCACACAAGGAGTAAAGTCAGGAAGTCAGCAGGTAATGCGTTTCGGCTAGGTGATGTGACGGCTCTCTGAGAGTAAACGTGGCTTTCTTCTGATGATCACTTGATTGTTGTGAAGTAAATCAGGAGCTTTCACTCATCACCATGTACTCCATGACACCTATATCAGGTACACCGATATCAGGTCTGGTTTGATCCGGCACGGTGTGTCACGAAGTGGAAGTACAGAAGGAAATGAGAATGCTCTTTCTCTTCACCTTATCCCAGCACCCATTTATTCATCAGGGCAGCTTTATTTGAATGAGGCTCGTTAGAGCTGAACTGTAACTGTACAGCCACATGACAGGAAACCCTCAGAGCTCAGTGTGACTCTCTTCATCTTAACCATCATTTCAAACCCCAGTTTAGCCTTTCACACACCCACACACACACACACACACACCCTATCTATTATATTACATATACAATATTTTGGCTCATTTGAAACATTTGATCCTGTTTTGCTGATATGAAATGATATGCTAAGGAATATTAACACCAGTTTAAGACCAGTCATTATTTTATCTTCTTCCTCGTTCATCATTTCACTAACTAATTGTGTTGTTAATTTACGTTTTACACGTAGCTCTATTCTAACATACCTAACATAAAGCCTTTTACAAACTAGCTAACTGTCATAGTACTAGCTACGTACAGTATGTTAGTATTCTACTTTTTGTTTAGTTTTTTTAGTTTATTTTTCTTCTTCTGATTTGTCTACTGTTTTTCACCTAAGCTTGCTTTACTGCTTTTTTGTGTATGTTAAAAATTAAAATAAAAAAATATTTTAAATTGTATTAAAATGTATTATTATTAGTATTTTTTATATTTATTTTATTATTAATAAAAATATTTTTAATGTATATTTATTTAAAAAATACTACAAATTAAATTAAATGTAATTAAATTCAAAATATTATAAATAAAAATACTTTAAATTGTATTTAAATTTATTATTATTATTATTAATAATAATAATTACAAATATTTTAAATTGTATTAACATGTATTATTATTAGTATTATTTATATTTATTTTATTATAAATAAAAATATTTAAAAAATGTATATATTTTAAAAATACTATAAATTAAATTAAAATATAAATATTATAAATAAAAATACTTTAAATTGTATTTAAATTTATTATTATTAATAATAATAATAATAATAATTAAAAATATTTTTCAATGTATATATTTTAAAAATACTATAAATTAAATTAAATTATAAATATTATAAATAAAAATATTTTTAATTGTATTTAAATGTATTATTATTAGTATTATTAATAAAAAATATTTTTTAAATTTATATTTATTAAAAAAAATAAAATTATTAAATAATTAAAAAAACTCTTTAAGGAATTTTAATCTTTAAGTCAGCTGTACGAAAGTAATTTGTCTACATAATGCTCAAAACCATGCCAGCTTGTTAGAAATATTTGTTACTAGGACATAGAAAAGGCTACACCCTTATTGTTCTTATATAGAGAGTATATTTATAATTATAAACAGGCGAAGTGTTCCCGATCCAGAAACTCAACCCTGGCTTGTTTTTCTGTCCCCGTGCTCCTCTCTACCTTCTGATATTCCAGAATCCGTTCCAACAAAAGGATGCTGCTGCTGGTTGGAGGTCTGCCTCCGGGACCCGACCGCCTCCCCAGTAACCTAGTGCAGTACTACGACGACGAAAAGAAGACATGGAAGATCCTGACAAGTGAGTACGCTAATCTCAGTCCTGTTTCTTTCCAGAGCGATCCTGACGTTCTCACCGTCATCGCCACCACCACCACCACCACCATCCTGACACATCCTGTGGTAAAACAGAACGTTCGAACTCCTTAGATGCTCGAGGTAATGATGTATCGCTATCGCTTTTAATGTAGTTTATTAATCGGAGCGTGACTCGTCTGACTCATCTTCGCGTCGTTCTTTTCTTTTCTTTTTTTTCTTTTGCAACAGTCTGTTAGCAGTTTTAATTTGAAGATTTAGTGAGGACTTATCAGCAGATGATCGCACACGTGTGCACGCAATCACACACACACACACACACACACACACACACACACACACAGATTTCACGAAGATCTGACAATGAAACAATTTATCACGGATTAAAATGTGTACTGTATGCGTGCGATGGTTAGTGAGTATAACGTGACCACGTAGCAGAAGACGTTCACACGTCACCGAACAGGAGAAAAAAAGGAGAAAACAGGCGAACGATCGTTATTAAGTCACGTTATAGCAGCTATAAACACTCAGACCCTCACCAGCCTTTCTGTTCTTCTCTCTTTGTCACTGTGTTACCGTAGAAACCGTAATCCGTCTGTCTCGCACTGGAGACTCCTTCTACAAACGTCACACAAACGTCTCCTTATGAAAAATACATGAGCTTCAAAATCTATTTCCGTGTAGCATTGTGCAATCGCGGAAGCTCTCACAGTAGCGCGTCTATATCAGTTTTTATCGTTTGTTTCTATGGTAACAAGTCATATGCAGGGGCGCGTACGGCAGGCGCTGGTGTATTGTATGTAAAATTTTATGCGTAATTGTCGATTTTTGTCATAATTGTCGACATTTATTAAAAACGTGTGAGATGCCTCGGGAAAATAAACGTCGCCGTGGTAACAGGAGGCCCACTTAGCCGTTGTTGATTATTTTCCTATAACGGTGCGCCGTTAGCCGTTTTAATCCTAACATAGCCATTATTATAGCCAGTGTAATGTACTTTTCATCACCCCAGGGCAGATATACATATAAAAACGTTTAACGACAAACACATATATCTATATCCACTTATTAAAATAGATTTGCCCATAGGAGCCACGGGAGTTATTGCCAGTTTCCTCAGACATCCAATATAGAATAAGCTAAACGAGGATAACATGTACAGGGTCAAACGGTTTGTTTTCTCAACGAGTGTCGAACGGCCCGCGGCTGCTCCGGAAAAGTCCGAATCACGTTAATATCATCACGTTAAAGCGGCGGTGTGTGTGTGTGTGCACAGGGTAGGAATGTGTCACGATTGTTCTGTCGATTCGTTTTCTATAACAGCAGCTGAGGCTGAGTAGTGCTCGTTATAGTAGGTTAGCATAGGTTTCCATAGTAACACCTCGTTCCCAGGGCGCTTAAAAAGGTTCTCTGTATGGAAGGAGTCTCCAGTGTCAGCGCTTTGATGTCCTCAGGACACAAGAGTTTACGCTTTTTGCGGTTTCTCGTTATTGTCTCTCGTTATTAACTTCAAAGGAGAGAAAAAAAATGAGACAGGCTGATGAGTGAAAATCTTTATAGATGCTATGACATAAGTTATGTAACGGTTCTGCTCTTTATAGCACAGCACACTGAGAATATAAAAATAGGATCTCAGAAATACAGTGCAGAGAGAGAGAGAGAGAGAGAGAGAGAGAGGAGGGGGAAGAAAAAAAAAACCCGAAAAGAACACGAGCAGACGCTAAACAAATCTAGTTAGCAAGCTAGTTGCCTGAAAAGCACATGAAGATGTTGATCAAACACCACGCAAACATTGTTAGCAAGCTGCCTTAAAAGCGAATGAAGAAAATAACCAGACGGCAAACATTGTTAGTGTGATAACTGCGTTAAAAAACACAACAAAGAACAAAGCCAGGTTCAGAAATGACCCAGACACCAAACTAGCACTGTTAGCCAGTTAATTACCTTAAAAAAGGAGATCAGATAATGTTGGTGAGCTGGTGTGATTAACGTTAAAGTTAGCCTTAAAACAGGGCACGATACCAGACATTGTTAGCGAGCTAGCTGCCTTAAAATGATGTGAAGAAAGTGACTAAATATAACATAAATAAATAAAGTGTTAGCAGGCTAGTTGACTTAAAATGACCTGAGGAAACTGAAGACACCATTTTTAGCGAGCTAGCTGCCTTAAAATGATCTGAGGAAACCAAAGACACCATTTTTAGTGAGCCAGCTGCCTTAAAATGACCTGAGGAAACCGAAAACACCATTTTTAGTGAGCTAGCTGCCTTAAAATGATCTGATTAAACCAAAAACACCATTTTTAGAGAGGTAGCTGCCTTAAAATGATCTGAGGAAACCGAAAACACCATTTTTAGCAGGCTAGCTGCCTTAAAATGATCTGAGGAAACTGAAGACACCATTTTTAGTGAGCTAGCTGCCTTAAAATGATCTGAGGAAATCGAAAACACCATTTTTAGCGAGCTAGCTGATCTGAGGAAACCGAAAACACCATTTTTAGCAAGCTAGCTGCCTTAAAATGATCTGAGGAAACTGACCAGACACCAAACAAAATTTTTTTAGCAAGCTAGCTACCTTAAAATGGTGTGAGGGAAGTGACCAGGCACTAAACAAACGTGGTTAGTGAGCTAGCTTCCTTAAAATGACCTGAGGAAACTGAAGACACCATTTTTAGCGAGCTAGCTGCCTTAAAATGATCTGAGGAAACCGAAAACACCATTTGTAGTGAGCTAGCTGATCTGAGAAAACCGAAAACACCATTTTTAGCGAGCTAGCTGATCTGAGGAAACTGAAGACACCATTTTTAGCAAGCTAGCGGCCTTAAAATGATCTGAGGAAACGGAAGACACCATTTTTAGCGAGCTAGCTGCCTTAAAATGATCTGAGGGAACTGAAGACACCATTTTTAGCAGGCTAGCTGCCTTAAAATGATCTGAGGAAACTGAAGACATCATTTTTAGCGAGCTAGCTGCCTTAAAATGATCTGAGGAAACTGAAGACATCATTTTTAGCGAGCTAGCGGCCTTCTAATGATGGGAAGAAAGTGACCAGACACCAAACAAAAAAAAGTTTAGCTAGCCAGCTGCCTTAAAATCACGCAAAAGCAGTGAAAACACCAAACATGTTAGTGGATCGTACCAAGAAAGTGACCAGACACCAAACATTGTCAGCGAGGAAGCTGATTAAATTGATGTGAAGAAACAGAGAGCAAGAAAACATGACGACAGCGTCTTCAGCGTCGTTATTGATTGATTGATTTTATTGATTGATTTTTCCCAAAGGCACACTAGTTTTTTTTTTCATTGCTGTATTATGACATATTATGGGATTTCAGACTCAGTAATTTGCAGTAAGTGTACCGCAGAGTTAACATTTCCTCCTGATTGTGTGTTGATCCACCACCCTAACCCTAACCCTAACCCTAACCCTAACCTGGCCCATGCTTAATATTTGATAAAAATCAAACAGCCCCAGACGGCGTTCGTGACGAACACGACGGCATGTGGGACTTATCTTCCTCGTACACAAAGCAGTGAGTGCCATCTAGTGTACTCAGACTGCCATCGACCCCAACGTGAGCCCAGTAACTCCTCTGTGTCAGGGTGCTGGATGAATAAAAGGGTTAATCAGTTCATTTTGACGGTCACAAATCAGTTGTAGTATTATTGTAGAAGCTCATTTCACTTTAGAGTCCGGTGTACGAATGAAGCGTGTCTTTACGGTGTGTCAGTCGAGCCTGAAGCCATTTCATTTCTGTACCGCTTATTCCCAGTTACGGGGTCACGGGGGAGCCGGCAACTCTGAGCGCAAGGGCAGGAACCAACCCTAG